>JAODPA010068431.1:0-10216 GCA_025585075.1 Nepenthes mirabilis | reverse complement strand
GGTTATTCAATGGAGAATAATCTGGTCCGTCACATTGATCTCCTCCTTCCTCTCTCTAGAATCGACGCTCTCTCTCTCTAAAAGGGTTTGGTTCATGCAGAAAATGAAAATCGCAAAGCAGCATGCGGCTTTAAAACGGGCTGGCGCTTGAATGCGCAGCAAGCGTAGCCTTACTGCCCAGGCCGGCTCGAGCACGTGGTGGGCACAAACAATCTAGATTCTGTGCTCTCTGTGGGCTCGAGCCCATGGACGGCGCAGGTCAGGCTCGCAGCAAGCCTACTTCGTGTTTTTGCCGTTCGGGACTTATTTTGACTATTCTAACCCAATCTTTCACATTCTTGGACCTTACTTTTGATTATATAACCTTAATAAGTCATGATTATCATAATTTAAAATCCAAAATCTTATTTACGAATTAATATTTCACGGCTTACAATTTCCGTTTCCGATTTACTGATTTTGGCTCTTTGAGCTTTTCAATCCGACTCCTCCCGTACCTTTTGATCACAATTTACCTATGTTAATTTAATTACTTTCTAATTATTATGTTCTTAATCCAGAACCTCAGAATAAAGCTTATTGAATAATTTGTATTCGAAAACTCTGCATGGAACTGTGTTATTGAACTATGGAAGTCTCCTGAAATTTTCTGAAAGAGTAATTAAATGAGGTTTGGACTTGGCTTTGAAATATGTTGAATTTAATTATAAAATTTTGAGCAACGGTTTTAAATTAAATTAATTAGTAAGAAAAATAGACCTAGAACTGTTGTGCAGTCAGATGAGGTTCTCCGGCATGCTTTAGAATGTTATGATGGTAATCGAGGACAAGTTATCGAACCATCGAACTATCAAATCATCAAACTATCGGACTATAGAATTGTGAAATGAGGTGAAATTAAATATTATCCAACCATCAGCCTTTAATTGTGTGGACTGAACATAATCTATCTTCGATATACTAATTGGGTCCCTAGGATGTCGAACTAGAATTTTTGAGGAACAAATAAGAGTTGAAACTGTTTTATGAATTTTGATACATGTTTAAATGAAATTATTTTTCTTCTTTTTTCCATGGACACTTTTGTTCTTCTGATATTATCGCGGTTTCTGCTCTATCGAATATATGTTCCGTAGAAAAGTATGAATTATGATTATCGAGACCTATCCATATCGAATTATACTTTTCTCATGACTTTTATATATGTTTCCATTATTTAGTAATTTCCATGACCTTCTACAATTATATTCTGCATGAAAGCATTTCACTTGCATGTTTTATGGTACACTACTGGATTTCGGCTCACTCTTCTATTTTTTCCTCCCCTACAGATGAAATGGTAGAACTAATTCCTGATGAGCAAGAATAGGCAAAGTTCAGTAATGGAGACTTTGGAGCCTCAAAGTTATCTTAAAGATTTTGGAAAATTTAACAGTTTTGCATGTAATTATATCACTTGTAGATGGATATTGAATATGTATAAAGGTCATAATATGTTTTTTATTTTGATAGAACAATGATTTATGCTTCCGTAGGTTTACGTTATGGATATAGTTACTTCTGCTATTCTGAATTGGACATGTACAGGTTCTAGACGGCATCTCATTTTGAGTCTGAATAGTAGATAGGATGTGTTATGTTAGATCCATGGATGATATGGCAGTTTGTGGTCCTATGTATCTGTATTATAGGGTGAATTGTGGTATTTGAATAGCTGTGTGCTTGTATAGGTTATTTTATATAGGTTGTATTTTTAGTTTTCGTCCAATTGTAAATGAAACTCTGCCAAAATTTTTACAGAATTTAATGATTTAAATTTATGAATATTAGTTTTGTTTGTTATTGACGGAAGGTCTTTAGAGGATAGGGACCCATTCCATCACATAATTCATCAAGTAAATCATCTATGATGGGGATTGAAAACTTATTCTTTATGGTCATGGCATTAAGTAGGCGATAATCTATATAAAGTCTCCAAGAGTTGTCTTTTTTTTTTCTTGACTAATAGAATGGGTGAAACAAAGGGACTAGTAGTCGGTTGTATCAATGAGGTATATTTTAGCAATTTAACGTTCAATTTCATTCTTTTGGTTGTGATTATGCCTATAGGGTCTTAAGTTATCACTTTATGATTGGAAACTAAGGGAATTCGATGATCAAAGGGCCTTTTAAGAGATAGGCCACTTGGTTTCTTAAAAATTGCATGAAATTTAGTGAGCAATTCTTTTATTAGAGTAAGGGTGGCTACCTAATCTTCGCTAATAAAAAGAGAGAATAATTATCCCATTAACCCTTTACTGGTATTGATTAGTTTCTCAGCTTTTTTAGCTAATATATATCTCATTGTTGCCTTCTCTTTATATCCTTGCAACTATTTGTTGACCCTCCTTGTTGAAGTTGAGTTTTAATTGGTGAAAATCAAAATGAATTGGACTAAATAATTTTATCCATTGTACTCCCAAAATCTACAATTTGCTTCAACTCGATATACAACTTCTTCAACTAGCTCCAAGTCGAAAACAAACCCTAGAGCTTTGATCTCCTCCTTCTCTCTCTTTTCTACACGCTCTCTCTTTCTCTCCTCTCTCGGTTTTCCACGTGAAAATGACGAAAAGAAACCTCACATGTGCTTAAATAGCCAAACTGGAGCTTAAGCGTGTATTGGGCGCCCCTCCCCTAGAATTGGCACTTGATAGGGGGCTCTAGCGCGCGTCAGGCATGTGTTAGGCCTGTCGCACACTTATAGCAAGCCAGCTTCGTGCACACGCCATCTGAGACCCATTTTAACTCTTCTAACCCAATTTTTCACATCCATAGACCCTAATTTTGATTATATTAGCTTAATAAGTCATGATTACCATAATTTAAAACTCAAATCTTATTTATGGATTAAGTTTTCAATGTTTATAATGCCGGTGCCTGATTTTTCCAATTTCGGGTCTTTGGGCTTTTTAATCCAACTTCTCCCTTATCCTTTGACTTTGATTCATTTATATGAACTTAATTACTGCTAACTACCATATTTTAAAAACCGATACCTTACAACTCTCCCTCATTTATAAAAATTTCATCTCCAAAATTTTTATAAACCTTAAAATTCAACAATCGGAGATAATCCTTCCAAATTTCTTCTTCGCGTTCCCCACTTACTTTCTTAATTAAATGATTTTCTTTGAGAGTCGCAATTAATTGAATTATCCTGATTGTTAATACTTATTATTTTCTATCTAAAATCTAAATTGAAACCTTATTATAAAACAAATTCCTTATCTACCACAATGGTTTAACCCGATCACATACTTACTTCTTTAATCATCGATACATAGGAGACATCACGATGATCCACCAAATTTAAAGGCAAACCAAATTTATTGACTACTTCTCTGACTTAATTCAAAACTGCAAATGGACTAATGAACTCCTACTTCAATTTATCCTAAGCCTAAAAAATAATCATTCACTTGGAACCTTAATCTTATTTTGAAATGTATGAGCCATAGGCTAACACGCTTTTGCTATGCTACTCTAATTGATCGTTTATTTGCACACTAAAAATCTTTTTGTAACTCATATCCATTAATTCATATCAGATGCCTAGGTTATATAGCAGCTCAAGACATAAGAAAAATTCTAAAAATATCGATACAACTAAGGCAAAGCCTAAAATCATCAAATTATAATTATCCTAGAATACATAATTAAAGTAATCATCCCAAAATTTTGGTACAGCCTCAAGTTACCTCTAAAATCTCAAAAATCAAATATTTAGCAACGTTTTATCTCGTTGGCATATCAACGAGCCAACTTTTTTAATCTGAATGTATCATCCAAATTCATGATAAGTGGGCCGTCCTCATCAGTTGATCAACAATTATCCAAATGGTACCCATAATTCTATAGCCTCAATCATTTTCTAAGATCTAGGGGTCTATACATGCTTCCACTGCGTTATTCTAATTAATCATTTATTTTCAATGTAGTATTCATTGACTAAAGGAAAATCCCAAGGATTTTCCTACAGCTTAAAGCAAAATCTGCAATCCACATAACTTGGAGATACAAGTGGAAACATAGATTCCGAATTCAAAATATAATGCGCCAGCTAAAGTATCTCAAATTTAAAAATTTTACCTTTCACCATGTTTAGTGATGTCTTCGATTTTTGCACCCTAATCTTCAAATGCCTTGTCTGAAACTATAGGCTTCTGGGCCATCGACTTCTGAGAATAGGGGCAATCCTTGATCAGATGACCTTGTCAACCACATTTAATACAGGCTTCCGTCGATTTATGACAGAACTTCCTTGGATGTAATTTTTTGTGATTGGAATAGGTGGTTGCTATTGTCTGAGGATGCGGTACTGTCAGCATTTTAACACTATCTTTTTCCTCATCTGCTAGCTTGGCTTTCTTAGTTGGCCCTTCCACTCCCAAATTAGAGTTTGCACCCGATTCACCTCAATTTGTTGCTCTCTTCTTAAAATATTTCTCATTTCTAAGCTCCTTCTCAAATATCAGTGCCCGATCTAATACCTCCTTGTAGGTCTGTAACTTTAATGTCGATAGTTGCCCTTTAATTTCAGACCTCAAACCATGCTGAAACCTCATTGCCTTCCTCACTTCCTCATCCACCATATAAGGCACATAACGTGACAACTCAGTAAATTTTGCATCATACTTTGCCACTGAACAATCCCCTTGCCTTAGCTGAATAAATTCCTACTCTTTATATTCTCGAAGGCTGTCAAGAAAATATTTGTCCATAAAGGCCTCTTCAAACATGCCCTAAGAAATTTCATCCTCGGGCACTCCTAGTGCTCTCTTCTTCATTGACCACTAGTGGTCGGCCTCGCTTTCTAGCTGATAAGAAGCGAATAAAACTTTATTTCCTTCAGGACATTGAATAACTAAAAATACCTTTTTGAGCCTTCGAATCCAAATTTTTGCTTTCAGTGGATCTGGCTCTCTCAAAAACATAGGCACATGTTTATTTGTAAAATAGTCATAAGCTATTGCCTTGAGCATTTTAGGAGTTGGGGCAGGAACCAAAACTTGAACTAGAGCTATCCTTTCAAGAATGTTCAAATACTCCGCCTCTCAATCCTGCGGATGGCTACCACCGCGTGAAGTTCTCCTTCTGGCTGCTACTGTTAATACTCTCTCTGTAATAAAAATGATTCGAGTCATATCATAATTCAACTTGAATATTAACCAAGACACTATACACTATGTGGTCAAATATAACTAACCGATTCTAACTTAGTCCAAGCCTAAGTGAATTAACTTAACTTAATTAAAACACTAACTAGGACAATTAGGACTATCCGAACTAGCTTAATCATTCTACGCATTCATCTACTTATTCAATCTACCCTACTCTAATCTAAACTTCCACATAATATTCAAATCAAACTTAAGGCATTTCCTTCTTTGATACCAACTGGGACGAACCATATTCTAACCAAAAATCGGTAAGATTTTTCTTGTAAAATGTCCATTAAACTAAACATGAACCTATATTAATCACCTATAAAATATATACAAATCCATCAAAAATGAAACATTTGAATAAACACATGATCCACATGTGCTACAATATATTTGTAAGGTACGAGTTTCTAAGACATAGTAAATTCTAGTAATTAAGTTAATATAATTAAGTTTAGGGTAAGTGGATTGGAAAAAAATGGAGACTTGATCATAGTTGAAGGAAAATGAGGGCAGTGCTCGCTATAGGCTCGAGCAAAGCTAGAGGCGCTAATTTCAGTAGGTGTCGCACTCGCTATGAGATCCAAATTTTCAAAACATAGTAATTCTAGTAATCAACTTGGAATAATTAAGTTTGGGTTAAGTAAAATTGAAAAAAGAGAAAAAGTTACCTTAGTTCAATAAATAGCAGCATTGAGCTCACTGCTGGCTCGAGCCCAGCATCGAGCGCAAAAAGTAGATTTGCTCTGGAAGGGGGATTGCTCGCCACTCGGTCGAGTGAGGTGGAAGCACTGACTTCCCACATGGGTGCACTCGCCTTCACCCCACCGACCTGCTTTCATTTTGTTTTAAAAGGGAAGGGGAGGAGAAAAGAGGCCATGAATGATAGAGCACAAAGGGAGGAAGGGAGGGAAAAGAGAAGAGGAAGGGTTATCCACCAATTTTCATCCGATCAAAGTGTGAAAAATTATAAATCGGGTGAAGGTAAGTGTATCTCGGACGTTATCTTCTATTTTTACCACTTTTCTATATTTCAAAATTTGTATTTATACTCTAAATTCATATTTTTGCATATTTTATATAAATAAAGCATGATTGTATAAATTAATCCGATAGATTTTATGTTTATCTATATGTACTGCAATATATGGCTTTGATTTCATGATTGTGCATGTGTTTGGTGTCCGATTATGGTCTGACAGTTTCACGTGAAATCCTAGGTCAAAAATTAGGGATTCGATGCTTTAGTTCCCTAGATTTTGAGATGTAATTGGGATTATGTAATATGTTAAGGCCTATGAGGTGATTCTAGTCTGAAAAGTCCCATAGGAATTTCCTATTAAACTTTGAGATGTTCTGAAGTTATCTGAAGGATTATTTGTATAGGTTTGACTAAATTTGTACTTAAGGATTAATTTAAACACCATACAATTATGTACCGTTAAGTTATAGAGAAGTTCCATGGTGACCAAATGTTCAAATGTATGAATTGGAATGGTCTTCAAGATATGGTGAATTAAGATTATGGAAATAAGGAAGAGAATATCTTTAGTTAAGTAAATCAGTAGGTTTGCCAGCATAATATGAAAATGACATTGTCCTTTGGATAATGTGTAGTCTATCTTTCAATTGGAACACTAAATAATAGACATTAGGACTAAAAGAATCATCTTGCCATCGAGATGTCAAGTATGGAGGGTATGTAAAGATTAAAGTAAATAAAAGGAATCATCCTGCCATCGGGATATAAAGTATGGAGAGTATATAAAAATTAAAGTAAATAAAAGAAATTATTCTGCCCTCGGGATGTAAAGTAAAGAGGGAATGTAAGGATTAAAGTAAAAGGAATCATCTTGCCTTGGGATGTAAAGTATGGAGGATAATAGTTTTAAATGAAAACTTAATAATATGAACTTCAAACCAAGAACTAGGGATCCACAATTATGGTTTTCTTGTATTCTGTATCGCATTTACGCTCTTGCTTATTCGCCTACGTGTATGATTTGTCACGTTCCTTTTTAAGTCCCTGCGCGATAGTATGTATATGTTTTATATATAAAAATTATATGTTTTCACTATTTTGGGTACATTTACTAAGCTGCTAGCTCACTCCTTGCTTTCTATTTTTCCCTATAGATAAGCAGAAACTTGATAAGGATCGAAGTCAAAAATAGTTAGAAGAAGGGAAGTTTGCGAGTTTTGAAGACCTCGGAAGACTTCAGTGATCCAAAGGACTTTTGGATTCCATATAGCTAGTATTGTAAATGAATGTTGTATATTACGATGAATGTGGGATGATGCTATGTCTTGATGAATGTTTTGTTCTTACTTCCATAGGTTGACTTATGAATTTAGTTGCTTCTGCTTTATTTTGATGTTTTGGATATGTATAGGTCCCTGATGGCGTCTCCTTCTGAGCTTAAATAGTGGAAAAAATGTATTGTGTTGAAGCCATGGACAATGTGACTATTGTAGATCCTGTGTCATGTTGTAGATGTGATGTGGAGTAAATTTGTGAAAATTTGGATATTTATGTACCTGTGTAGGTTATTTTAACAGGTTATATTTTTAATTTTTGTCCAATTATAGAGAAAATTCTGCCGAAATTTTTGATGAATTTTTAAGATTCTAAATTTGTGAACTTTATTTTATGTGTCTAATGGAGGCCCTTAATGGAAGAGGATCTATTCCGTCACACTCGCTGTAGGCTCGAGCAAAGTTGGAGGCGCCAATTCCATTGACAATGGCGCCCGAAGCATGCTCACTGTGTGCTCAAGCACCATTTTTAGTGATGGTGCGCCCGAGGCTTGCCTGATAGGCGCTTGAGCGCCTGTCAGATATTTTACCCATCAACTTACTGTTACGCATTTTATGTAACGTCCCCAGGCACCCGTATGGAGATATTGTCCGCTTTGGCAGCTACACAGGCTCCGCATGGTTTTTCTCTTTGCAAACGGCCTCAGCTGCCCCCAAAACGCATTTCCATGGGAGAGGTATCCACACCTCTATAAGAGTGTGCTTTGTGCCCCCCCACCAATCTGATGTGGGACTCTACAATTAACCCCCTCAAAGAGGCCTAGCGTCCTCGCTGGCACACCGAACCTGGGTTTCGGCTCTGATACTACTTGTGGCCGAGTGCTGTATGCCTAAAATGTAGCCAATGATCGAGTATTGCCGACCTGAAATGTAGTCGATGGTCGAGTACTGCAGACAAAAAATGTAGCCGCCTTTAGAATGTGTGGCAGATACATTCCTTTCCTCGTCCTCTCACATCGTTGGTTGGTACGACCTACTAGCCCGGGTCCGTAAAGATTAATGAAAGTAATAGACGCATCCCTCAGAGTGGTGCGCGGCGGTATAGTGAGGTGAGATATTGTCCTCTTTGGCCATATCGGGGCCTCAAGGTTTTCTCCTGGAGAACCTCCACACAGGCTCCTAGGACCCGTCTCCATGGGAGAGGTATCCACGCCTCTATAGAGCGTGCTTCGTGCCCCCCTACAATCCGATGTGGGACTCTACAGTCCCTTGTAACGTCCCTAGGCACCCACAAGGAGATATTGTCCGCTTTGGCAGCCACACAAGCTCCGTACGGTTTTGCTCTTGGCGAACGGCCTCTACCGCCCTAAAACGCGTCTCCTTAGGGGAGGTATCCATGCCTCTATAAGAGAGCGTTTCATGCCCCCTCTAATCCGATGTGAGACTCTATAGTCCACCCCCCTCAAAGAGGCCCAACGTCCTTGCTGGAATACCGAAACAGGGTCCTATCTCTGATACCACTTGTAACACCCCCAAGCACCAGCATGGAGATATTGTCCACTTTCGCAGCCACACAGGCTCCACACGGTTTTACTCTTGGCGAACGGCCTCCACCGCCCCCAAGATGTGTCTCCCAGAGTGGCGTAGCGGTGGCAAAATGTGGTGAGATATTGTCCTCTTTGGCCACACCGGGGCCTCAAGGTTTCCTCCAATCCGATGTGGGATTTTACAGTCCACCCCCTCAAAGAGGCCCAGCGTCCAGTTCCCTCTACAACTGGACGAAAAATAAAAAATACAACTTATTTAAAATAACCTGTACAAGCACACAACTATCTAATTTAGATATTTTGGACTACAATACAATATAAAGGACCATATTGCCATACCATACATGACTCCAACACAGTATTCTTAACTACCGTATTGGATCAGAAGAGAAGCTATGTAGGACTAAATAAAATCTAAAATATCCAATATTATTGCGGAAGTATAGCTAAATCCTCGTGTCGTCCTCCAATCTGATGTGGGACTCTACAGTCCACCCCCCTTAAAGAGGCCTAATGTCCTCGCTAGCACATCAAACCCGGGTCTTGGCTCTGATACCACTCGTAGCGCCCCCAAGCACCCGCATGGAGATATTGCCCGCTTTGGCAGCCACACAGGATCTGCATGGTTTTTCTCTTGGCGAACGGCCTCTACCGCCCCCAAGACGCGTCTCCAAGAGTGGCATAGTGGTGGCACAGTATGACGAGATATTATCCTCTTTGGCCACACCGGGGCCTCAAGGTTTTCTCATGATGAACCTCCACACAGGCTCCTAGGACGCATTTCCATGTGAGAGGTATCCACGCCTCTATAAGAGCGCTTTGTGCCCCCTAGGCATAGCGTCATCGCTGGTACACCAAACCTGGGTGGACTGTAGAGTCTCACATTGGATTGGGGGGCACAAAGCGCGCTCTTATAGAGGCGTGGATACCTATCCTATGGAGACGCGTTTTAGGGGCGGTGGAGGCCATTCGCCAAGAGCAAAATCGTGCGGAGCTTGTGTGGCTGCCAAAGTAGACAATACTCCATGCGGGTGCCTGGGGACGTTACAAGTGGTATCAGAGACAGAACCCGGATTCGGTGTGCCAGCGGGGACGTTGGGCCTTTTTGAGGAGGGGTGGATTGTAGTATCCCACATCGGATTGGAGGGGGCACAAAGTGTGCTCTTATAAAGGTGTGGATACCTCTCCCATGGAGACGCATTTTGG
>JAODPA010068430.1:0-10216 GCA_025585075.1 Nepenthes mirabilis | reverse complement strand
TCTATAAAAATCGTACTTTTTGTGATTTTGTGTTCTATTTTGATCTTCCATACTATCTTACGTGATAAGTAAGCGTCATTTATATATTGTTTGTTTTTAAAGCAATATCTCAGGCTTCGATTCTAAAACTTAAATTTGCCAATCAAAAAAGAGTCTCCGAGAAAAGTGATTATTTTGAATTGGGGATACTATTTTGTAAAGCACCATCTTCATTTAATATTTAGCATTGTTTTAATCACTTTAAAAAAATAAAAACGGGATAAAAATACTGTTTTTGCTAGGCAACATCTCCCATTTTGTGTGTGTATATATATATATTCAGCTAATTAATTGACCTTTTCTTTTTTCTTGGAGCACTTCTGATAAATTAAATTGTACCTGTAATATTTATCAAACATGATGCACCGCAGGGGACGAGCCATAATAGGTGCTGGTATAAATTATTAAGCACACTGCTAGCCGTGCTTGTCAAAGTGATTGGTAGAAATGAATAATCCCACCGCAACCGAGCTTTCAACCACCCCCAATGCGCGTCGTGCTCAGCGGCAGTTCACTAATTTCCTAAAGCGAAATGGAAACACGGGCCACGGGCATACTATCAAGTCAAATAAATACTCAGGGCTACGTCAAATAATTCCGATAATCAATATTATATATTTTCATCGGTTTATTTTTTTTTCTGTACAAATCTAACTTACTATGCCATATTTTTGTTGATTTAAAGAAAGATTATAATACAGTGTAAGGAAAGATAATTGTTAGATAAATAATAATAATAACTAACTAAATAGAAACTATATAGATAAAATGGAAAGGTGATGTCTCTCGACAATTCGGATTATCGTACGAATTAAGGAGCCGACTGTTCCAATTATGTATACGAATGCAAGCAGGTCCAGTTTTGTAACTATGAATTTGTAATTATGAATTACAATCCTGAGCACCATAACAAAATATTTTGGAAGTAAGAAGTATGTAAGACTCGTTTCTCAATATATTTTCTAACACTTAAATTAGTAATCTTTATAATGGATATAAAAAGATATTTGAGGAAGAAAATGCAGTGAATGCAAGAGAATGGGGATGACTTTTTTTTGGGGGATTTTGCTCCTTTTGTGTACTCATTTGATTGAGTAGCATATTTCCTCTCTTTTTTTCTCATTCCTTTCATTTGGAGAGATGATTTATTTATAGTTATAGATACTATTTGGTTAAACGGCATCTGAAATCAATGCGATCAATGCATGTGCATAATGCTATTTCGGATCAGCGGTGAGAAATGTTGTCAGTAGTGTATAACGACTATCTCTATTTGATGATGGAACTACTTAGATTTTAGGTTCAATGTCGTTTCAACTGCTCGTTATAGTCCTTTAATACCTAGATAGTTTGACTTTGTCTTTTTGGCTCATGTGTTCAAGTACTATTACCTGATGAATTCTGTAACATATTTTATTAGGTCGTTACCATTTGATCATCTTATTCCCTTGGGCATTTGGCTACTTATCCAACTATTCATTGGACTGGCCCATTTTCAACCATACCCATCACTAGCCCCCATATGTTGGGGGTTTGAATTCAAACCTCCCAGCATGTCATCGATGGGATGTGAACTATAACTTTTTCAATACGTGTTTCCTTTTCTAGATACTATGCTGATTTGGGATCTTGTTGAGTAAGATTTAATTATTTATCATCAATTACTATGATTTGATATCTTCACGAGTTAAATGTGCACTAAGCCTTCCTCTCGGCTATAAATTGAGGAGTTCTCTTTGTTTTGCTCGATGGTATATATGCTCTAAATCATCATGGTGTCTTTACTGTTATGAGTTGTAGTTATCAAAATCAGTGGATGTTTCTCTTCCAATTTTGAAGCTTGAGTTCGTAGAAATGTTTAAAAATTATCTTAATTATCCTCTTTTATATGAAAAACTTATTTATTTTTTTCCTTTTACGTCCTTGTCAAAATTAAGCATTTATCATTGTAACAAAGTCATTGGCTTTATATTTATACTTGAGGTGACCTGGGAGAATACAGCAGGTTTTGGCAGATCATTTTTGTTCTTTGCCTCCCTCATGGTACCATTGAAGTTCCTGAAGAGAGGGTGTTCTTGTTTTTATCGGGTTGTTGCCTAACATTTTTCTTCTTTTTTACTTGAGTTGTACTCTTACGGTTGTAAACTTATATGTTATCAAAGGAATCAGTGAATGGAACTAACTGAATGATATTCTTCTTCTTTTACATGGCTTCAATATACATGCATTCACTTAGTGATTAGTGCACTTGAATGCCATTTTTTTACATTTAGTTTCTAATAATCTAACAACTCAGTCTTCTGATAATTCAACGTATAACAATTTTCTTTGAACAAACACGTTATTTGAGCATCAACAAACCAACCAGATCAATTTTAATTTGGGGATGACTTGTCCCATCTCAATTAACTTAGAGTTGAGTCGCCGTTTATCAGCCTACTACCTTGAGAAGTGTTGCGTTAGGTTATCATGATCGGCGCATCTAATAGGATGTGGCGCTATGTATATCTTCCTTGGGCGATGCAACATTTGGCAATCATGAGCGGTTCAGTGGAAATATAGTGCATTTTTATGTTGACACGTATTTCGACTATCATAAATGTGCACCCCTCTAGCAAGGACAAATGATACCATTTTGGTTCGTGATTCTTGTCTATTTGAAATCTAGCGCTCCTTCACTTCTGCACCTCTTCATTTTTCACTTCTATAACCCTAATTTATTTTTCACTTCTCCTTGTTTTCATGATCTCTCGAGTAATTTCTAGAGGCACTACTGAAATTCCATCCATTATCACTCTATTAAGGATGTGGTAGACATTTATGATGGGTATAATTGTCCTAACGGAATTCTCTTTCAGATTCGTTAGTCCGATGAGAGAGCCTACTCTCCTCAACTCAGTTTCGTCACCACCTACGAAACCCACTTGAAGGATGAGCTTTGTATTCCCTTTACGAAGAAACTGTACAAGATTTCAGAGGTTCTTAAAATTCCTATTGCACGCCTCTATCATAATGTTGTTAGGCACTTAATTTCCTTGTGCGTTTTTCTCCGTCACTAGAAACTTTATCTGGACACCAAGGTCATTAAAGTTTTTTTTCAGTTCAATCAAGAGAATGATTGGATTCCTCAAAAAAAATAAAAAATAAGCAGAGGTGATTCGGACTCAATAAAGAATTAGAAGGACCAATACTTTTATACTATGGTCCCTTCTGATTGGACCCTCTCTAATGAATAGAGGTTAGTCATTCCTGTTTATTTTTAATATGTCTAAGAAAATAAGTCTTCTGTGGCTCAGCCCTTGACTAATTTTATTGACAAAAATGCCATTTTGGTCCAGAGAACAAATAATTTTTTAATCAAACAGACACTCGTTGAGGTCGATTGAAAAGTGAGAGCAAAAGAGAAGGCCGTTGCCGATATGCCTCTCCGTCGGCCCAAAAGAAAATCAAGAAAACTTTTAATCTGAAATTTTCTTGAAAGGGCGACCAGAATAGCAAATCTCCTCCCATCTTCCTCGAGCAACTACGACGGGGCGATCGATAGAGCTTATGATGAGATGACCACATTGGAAGCTAGTGAGTCATCTCAGAGGTTGACTTCTGTGACGGACCATATTTTTTCTAATCGAAATCCAATAGAGCGTGATAGAAAAATGGCCACCAAACAAATATAAACTGTATAAATATTCCTGTATAGCACAATACACAACCATAACATCATAACACAATACCCAAAAAGCCATAATAGTTATATGGCACCAACGTCATAACTATGATTATGATATCGGCTCAGATAAGATACCACTAAGTACCTATACAAATTATAAAAACCTGTAAAAATATTTACAACCATCAAATACAGTGAGAGCTAATCTGCATATACATCATCGTCATCATCATCACCATCACCATCACCATCATCATCATCATATCTATATACATCAATATACAAATCCATCTCTAAAAATCAAATACTCCATGAGGAAGGTACAACATTACAAAACTAAGTCCATAAAACTCTTCCTCCAAGATCCACAACCTAGCTAACTCCTAAACTCTACTCTACCATGTCAAGCAGAGGCTCATGCCTATCTGAAAGAAGAAAAACAGTAAGTGTGAGCCAAATACTCAATAAGTGTAATATAATCAAGAATAATATACAATATATTCAAATAAAATAGGGAAAGAAATATGAGCAATATGTATAGAGGCATATAGATATGAGATATGATCAAATGCACTTTCTGAAATATATTTATCTTTTTTGTTTTACTTGTTCTTACTTTAGGTTTTAAAATATGCATAAATACTTCTTTACTTTACAGATCAGTGCTAATAGATTTTGCCAACTAATTGTGGGGTCGAATGAGGAAAGAAATGTGTATACTTTCACACATTTTAAGGCGTGACCCATACAGTTCAACACCCCATAGTGAGCAGTATATTTTTAACCCGATATACGAGATTATATCACACATGCCACCATGTCTCCCGTGGCCTAAAGGTAATCCTCATACTTCCACAGTAATATCCTAATACATGTCAAGAAATATCATCCGTTATAATACATGGTCAAGATAATTCTTAAATTTTTACTATAATATCTATGACATACCAAGAAATACTACCCTCTAAAATATAAATTCGTGATCCAGATTTCACAATTTATTATTCTTTAAGGAAAAGTCCATCAAATTTCTTTCATAAAATTCTCACTCCAGGAGAATAAATTCTAAACATATCAAATTGTGGCATTCCTTTCATATATTTTCATAATTTTCATATTTCTTATGGGTTTAAATCTTCACATGACTTAATTTATATATATGGATATCGTAAAGTATGAAAAAAATAAAAATTCTTACTACCATAAACCAAATATGATTTTAAAGCTTTCAGACAATAATAACTTTCACAATTGCATACAACATAATTTTCGAAACATATACAAAATAACATACAAAACGTACATGTGTCTAATTATTTCAATTTACGTCCGATAATGTTTCCAAAACACGTAAAATTAAAATAAACAAAATATATGACCATAATTGCCAAATAATCAAAATACTCATGTCCATGAAGTTAAGATTTTCAAGTTCTAAAACCAAATCATGTACAAACCCTCAATTTTATGGATAAAGCTGTCGGGGCGCGGGTTAGGGTTTTCAAGTGTACAAAATCATATAAAACTACTAAATCGAACACCTAATCGGTAAATTAATATATTCAAGGTATAGGTAATGATTTTCTAAAGTCAATTTATGTAAAAATTCTAAATATTGGTGGGTGAAAACATCCGAGCACGGGTTTAGGGTTTTGGTGCAAAATACCGATCAAAACTACAAATCGAACATTAAATCTACATATGTGCATACTCAAGTTATGTGTAATATAAAATAGAAACTTAATTGGGTATCGAAATGAGGATATTTGAAAAATAAAATAAAATAAAAGTGTAACAAAATGAAAGAGAAGGGTATGGGTACACTTGCCTTGACCTGATCTATCATTTCTCCAACTAGCTCGAATTCAAAATCAGACTCGAGAGCTTTGATCTCCTCCTTTTCTCTGTTCTCCTTCACATTCTTTCTCCTCTCTCTCTCTCTCTCTTTCCCTGCATGAATGACGTAGAAAATGATTGTTGGGCACTTACATCGTGGGCTGGCACTCAAGTCCCAATCCAACACATAGCAGGCACTATGCGCTGAGATCTAGCACCCGCCCTTGGCACCGGGGGCCATGGATCCAGTGCTTGTCACGATGCTTGAGCGCCCGGTAGACACCAGTTCCCTAGAATGAGGGCCCAACAGGCGTCCCCTGCCACTGCTTTTAACCGCTTTTGAAACCCATTTTTTACATGTATTAAACCTAATTTTAATTATATTATCTGAATTATCCAAAATTATGATGTTTGAAAAATCGATACATTACAATTTCTATCCGTTCTTCATTGGGTCGCTCAGTTTTTAAAAAGTCACCCTATAAGGTACTGATTTTTAAAATATAGTAATTATGAATAACTAAGTTAATATAACCAAAATTAGACCTATTGTATGTAAAAAATTAAGTTCCGAAAGTAAAATAGGAAGAAGAGGGAGGATGCTCGATGGGCGCCCGAGACGGTGTCGGGGCGCAAATTCCAAAAGTGTGGACTTTGGTGCTCGCTCCAGCCCAACAGGAGGTACAAATTCCAGTGTAGGTCCGCCTAATGCACACTAGCAGGGCAGTTGAGCGTGACTTCCAATGTTGTCGTGCCTGAAGCTCGCGCAGCTTGTGCTCGAGCACCAGTCTGGGTATTTAAACTGCACGATCAGTTTCTTTTGCCATTTTTGACAGAGCAGAGACAGAGGAGAAAGAGAGAACACAGTGGAGAAGAGGGAGAAGAGGAGTTCAAGGCTTTCAAGTCTATTTTCAGGTTAGAGCTAGTTGAGAAAGTTGTAAATCAGGTCGAGGTAAGTACACTTGTATGCTTTTCTTTCTCTTGTTACTTTTTCATTCTGTTCCTTTTGGGTATTTTTATTCAAATACCCATTTAAGCTTATATCTTAAGATACCCATGTATTAAATATGCATATATGTTAATTTATTGCCTGATTATAAAATTTTGTGAGGTATTGTGTTAATTTGGAAAAACCCTAACCCTCACCTACATGTTTCTCCAATTATTTTCTGTTATATGTAAAATTTGGCTTTGAAAACCGGAATCCCTAGCCTTGTGAACGTGATTATCTTAATTATTTGATATTTATTTACAAATATTTTGCATATGTTATTTTGTTTACTCCGAAAAGTATGTTGGGTACCTTGTATGAAAAAATTTATTGTCCAGAAATTATAATATTTTGTTTGGCTCAATGTGGTAAGGATTTCTTAATTTTTTCTAAGCTTTACGTCAATTTATACATGTATTTGAAGTCATATAAAAACTGTGTAATAAGAAATATGTGTATAAGATATGAAAAGTATAAGGGAACCCCATAATTTGTTAAGATATATTAACCGTTCTTCAAAGAGTGAGAACTAGGCACTAAGAATTAAGTGTGAAATTTTCTTTAAGAATAAGTAATTAAAAAATTGGACCAATGAATTATATTATAGAGGGTGATATTTTTCAGCATACCCTAGAATATTACAATGGTAGACCGAGAAATGCCCCTAGACCATGGGGAAAAGCTTTGGTGGCATAAGAACTATAGCCACGTATATCGGGTTAAAAATATACCGCTCGCCACGGGGTATTGAATTGTGGAAGCATACACATTCATTTTCTCATTTGACTGATCCATTAGTTGGTAAGGCCTATTAGTCTTGATCCCTAAAAATGAATGAATTTCTGCATGGTTTTGAAACTAAAGGAATCAGATATAAAATGTGGAAGGCTAATTGTGTTTCAAAAATGTATTTGATCATGTTTCATACTTATACATCTGTACTATGATCCTATTCTGTTCCTCCGGTTTATTTTAAGTATATTTATGACGTACCGTATTTTTAATTGAAAATTTGACAGAATTTTAACTGTAATACGAACATCGCCCAAATATAAGAACCTGTAAATGTCTTGTGCAGCATAACATACAAATCTACAATATATAACACAGGATCCAAAATCCATAAAATCTAATGTAGCACTAACGTCATAACTCTGATATGATGTTGGATCAGATTAGATGCCACTAGGTACCCAACTATCTATAAAAAATCTATAGAAGTATAAATATTCATCAATACAATGAAAACTGTACTATGGGTATATAATTATCATCATCATATGTATACAACCATATAATAATTCCATTAGAATACAAAATATCTGTTCAGAAAGCTCAAGGATGCATAACTAAGTCCATAAGGTCATCAGCCATCGCCTTCAATGCCTAGCTGACTCAAACGTTCTACGCCGCCTCATCAGGTACTACTCAAGCTCATCTGAAAGAAAAAAAAATAGTAATTGTGAGTCAAAAATTCAGTAAGACACATATATATATTTCAAAAGACATGCAAAATTTCATATTATTTAAAATCATAATAATACATATAAGATTATAAATCATGTTTCAAAAAAGAATGCTTTCATGATTCGTTCCAAACTTCTTTAATTCATTTCTTTTGTCTTTTCTAGGTTATTAAATCATGCCGAAAACCTATTTCGTTTGAGGGCCAAGGGTTAATAGGCATTACTGATAAAGGAGCAGTTAGTTGTAGCCTGAATTATGTATATTTCCACATAATCAAAAGTCATCTCCTCCTATTCAAGGCTCAAAGACGGGTCGTTTACATATATACTATATAGACGGAGCTCATAGTCGCAAGTGGTGTCAAAACAGACAACGGCTTTCCACTACAGTATAATAAGACACACCAATGGATATTACCTACTATAAAATATGGCCAAGATAATCCTTGAGTTCCCACTATAATATCTATGGCATGCTAAAATATACTATCTGTTGAACGATCTTCAATCCAAGTGCTTAGTCCTTATTTCATTAGAGAATCCTACTCTTAAGCGCAAAGTTCTTCGTTCCCACTCTTTTGGAGAATGATTCATAAGTCAATCAATTCTTCATTCCAGAGAACTGTTCATCAGTTCAATCAATTCGTCGTTTCAGAGAACGGTTCAATCAGTTCATCGCTTAATTGTAAAATATCCCTTCTTGGTTCTTTTTCATTAAACTTATTCAAATATATTTTTTCATATTTTTCATGAGCTTAAATCCTCACGTACTCTTAATTTCATGCATGATTTCCTTTTCACTTAAAACCAAACATAATCTTTAAAATTCTTTGATACGAATGCGAATAATAAATTTTTATGAGTTCATATTTTCATATGCTTATAATTCCATGCACAATCTACCATAAAACTTGAGGCATATAAGAATTCTTATCGAAATGAGCCAAATACAACTTTGGAGCTTCCGGACAACAAATACCTTCACAAATACATGTAACATAATTTTTGAAGTATATATAAGATAACATAATTAACGTTCATGCGGTTAAACATCATTGTTCATATCGGACAATATTTTTAAAATACATAAAATTAACATATATCAATCTATAGGTATAAATATCAAATATACAGAGTTTCCTCATCCATAAAACTAGATTTATGAATTTTCAAAACCAAGTCATACATAAACTACAATCAATTCGGGTAAAACCCAAACCATATAAAACTTTCAATTCAGATACCCAATTGATAAATTATCATATTTGAGGAACAGGTAACAATATTCTAAACTCAATTTATGCATAATTTTTAATTTAATCGGTGAAATCATCCAAGGCGCGGGATTAGGGTTTTGTGTCTGAAAACCGATCAAAATTACAAATCGGGCATGAAATTCACATATGTGCATGCGCAAGTCATGTGTTTCCATTATCTAAGGCCAAAATATGCATAAAATCCAAAATAAATGGTGAAATCGGTCCAGGCATAGGTTAGGATTTTCTATTGCAAAAATCCATACAAATCTCACATATCGGGCATGAAATCGATATATTTTCATACTTAGGTTAAGGTAATACAAAATATAAACTTATTTGTATATCAGAATAATGATACCCAAAGAAAATGAAATAAAAGTACAAGAAAATGAAAGAGAAGAGTATGGGTGCCTTACCTCGACCCGATCTATCACTTTTATAATTTGCTCCAAGCCAAATTCAAACCCCGGGACCTTGATTCCTCCTTTCTCTCTCTTCTCCCTCCCTCTCTCTCTTCTTCCCACATGGAGGCAGAAAATGGGCTGAATGAAACCCTCGTGGGTTTATATACTTCGGGCCGATGCTCGAGCATCAGCCAATGCCCCAGCGGGCCTTCCTCCACTGACTCGACCAACGGTCCCAAAATTTAATTTTTTCACATAAATTGAGCTCAATCTTAATCATATTAATTTAATCACCCGCAATTACGATATTTGAAAATCGGCACATCACAATATTGCATATGTTCTTGCTTATATTGGTACATTGTCGAGCATTCAACTCACTCCCTTACTGTTTTTTTTACTTTCAGATGAATATGGGTTGATGCCCGACGAGGTAGAGTAGAGGTCACAGATTTGCTAAGCTTGGAGGATGATTTTATGGATTTGTGCATATATATGGAGGACTTGTGAATATGTTGGAAGGATATGTTGATATATTTTGATTATTATTAATA
>JAODPA010068429.1:0-10217 GCA_025585075.1 Nepenthes mirabilis | reverse complement strand
ATTTTGTAAAATTTCAAGCCAGACTAATTAAATTTAAAATAACAATACCTATAAGATGTGTTGCGTCGTCGAATTCCGGTCGCCGTACAATGAGAGTTCGAGTTCGCTCTTTGCGCTTTTTCGATACCCTAGGACGGACAGAATCGTGCAACACAAAAGGAATTGTTAAATTCGACAAGAATGACATTTCGGGAAGGAAAATGGGACGATGGCACAATGTACGAGGACTTTACGTGAAAAATCCCTTTAAGAATGAAAGGGGGAAAAACCACATGATGGACGCTAGGTCCGAAAGATTCTACTACCTTTAGAATGGAATATAATTGGTCACAGTGGTACATTTTGTTACCACACAAAGTTACAAAACAAGAGATCTTGTTCTCTCTTTTCTTTTCTAACTTTCTTTGTCAGTGCCTATTCCTCTCTTGCTTTCTTTCTTTTGCACTTAGTTGCTGCTCACAGTGTGTATACAAATGCTAGTGCTTGGAATCCTTTCTTTCGTTGCTTGAATGGGGTATTTATAAAGGGAGATCATGCCGTTGAAATGGGGACACGTGGCGTTGGCGTGTGCTGGGACGCTCCCCACCAACTCTGTTGATTCGGCGTGTTAGGGAGGCCTGCCACCAACTCTGCTGATTCGGCGTGTCAGGTGCCGTTAGCCCCATAATGATTGCGCGTGCTCTGAGCATCGTGATTTCCTGGGGAGGTGGCGTGTTGCAGAGACCGCGTGTTCCTTGGTAACAGTGAATCGTCTGATCTGGCGTGCTCGGCCATCCTGAGCCCCCTTTTCCCCTGATAAGACGATTTAGAGATAAAGAGATTGTCCTCGTACCTAGAAAGCCTTCTGGGTCTTTGCCGAATCTTCAGACTTATTGAGTTAGGTTCTTAGACGTTTCGCTTACTAAAGGCCATTGGGATTTCAGTATTATATTCTTGGCTTTATGTCATCGGGATTTCATTGGTGACGTTAGTCTCTTATGGCGTCCTCGGGCCTCTTGGGTCAAATTGGTCTCTCTGATCATTGCCGCCATTTGGGCTTCTTGGGACGCTAACCCAGGTCCTCGGGCTTCTGAGGCCAATTTAACATCTTGAGCTAAGTTAGACTTCTTGAGCCTCCTGGGATGCGAGTGACTATCTTTGGGCATTTTGGGTCAAATTGTCTTCGTAAGTCTCCTGGTTCGTGGACTTGACTCTTTGGGCCTTGGGTGCCGGGACCCGTCATTAGCCCCCCATATCAAAGGGTTGGAGAACTTCAACCGTTTGATATGTTTGGAAAGCGCTCTTCTATAGTGGTAGTCCGCGGACGCTGTGCCTTGCTGGTGGGAGTTGTCTCTCATCCGTCTGAGGCCTTCTTACCAGTCCAAGACCCATCGGGCGCTGCCGTTTGGGTTTCTGCGAGGCATTAAATGTGTCATTGATTGAGGTGACGTCGCCTCGGGAAGTCAGAGCCCACGATCTCTCCTTGCGTATGGGCCACTGACGCGTGACAAGGGTTATGATTAGGGTGCTGTTTTACGTTTTCAAATTCCTTTTAACTTCCCTTTTCGTTTTCGTTTCCTTCCTCCTTTATTTCTACGCATCCTTAGCATTTCTCTTGCTTTCCAAAACCCTTTTCCATCGTTCCTCTTCTCTCGTTTTGCAGAGACGCTTCTCCCGTTTCCATGGCTCCTGGGGTTAAGGAAATTACTTCATCTCTCTCACTTAAAGACCTTGAGCAGATTCGGGCGAAGTAAAACATTCCAGACTCCAAGGCAATGGTGGTTCCTGGAGCCACTGAGAGAGCTTGCAGTCCTCCTGACGGCTTCATCGTCGTTTACGAAGTCCATTCTAAGGTAGGCTTCGCTTCCCTGTCCCCTTGGAGCTATATCATCTTATGAGGGAGTTGGGCATCCCGTTCGCCAAGCTTCAGCCGAACGCCACCAGGTACTTAGTTTTCCTTTGTGTGTTTGCGCGTTGCCACCATAAAGTTCTCTAGATAGTCATGGTGAAGGTCATGTTTTGCTTCACTCATAATCTAGATTGGATCACCATGACTCCTCGTTCGGAGTTCGCTGTGATTAGTGGAGGAAACCCGAATTTCATCAAAAGGTGGAAGGATAAATTCTTCTTTTTGGACGTCCGGGAGAACTGGGAGCTCTCCCTTACATGGAAAAACGTGGCGAGCAAACACTGCTCGGATGCCACTGCAGAGGTGAGGGAAGTTGCCAAAGTGGTCACGGACTTGGTGATGACCAACCTTAGCAGCTTTAATATTGGAAAGAGAAACACTTGGTTATCGCCCGAGAGCTTGGCGAAGGCTAAATGGGTGACAACATCCGAGGACTCCACTGCTGCTACAGCTGCAAAGAAGAAGAAGAAGAGATTAAGGAAAAAATGGAGTTCCCTTACCATTGAGGAGCCGTCCGAGATGCCACGAAAGAGTCAACGGACTGAGGCTTCGGAGGATCCAGTGCCAATCGTCGAGTACTCCTCATCCGGCGATGATGACGCCGTCATTGCGCCTCTTGTAAGGAGGGCCATGGGTTTGGTTGTCAGACCTACTGGGGAACCTGAGGTCGCACGCCCTTCTTCTACTGCTGCTAAGATCCAGGGTGAGGTCTTGGACTTTCCTGTTGGTCCATCCGAGGACCCTAACGTTTTTGAGGCCGCGGAGAAGGTTGGAGACAATCAGGGCGAGGAGGCGGCTATGATTGTGACCATTCCCGCCTTGGAGGCTGCTGAGGTTGGGGAGCCTTGTGGGATAGAGCCAATCATCGTTGCCCCTGCTGAGGACACTGTCGAGATTCTTAGCGGCAATGAGTTTGAGATCGCAGTCTCAGAGCCTCCTGAGGTTGCTAAGCTCTCGGAAGTTGTTGAGCCCCTCGAAGTCGTTGAGCCCTCGGAAGTTGTTGAGCCCCCTGTTTCTGAAGGTCCTTCATCCGAGGCTGTTTTTGATGCTCCCGCGGCACCTGTAGATGAGCCGCTGGAGCCCGAGGTCGCAGGGGAGCGTGGCCAAAGCCATGACTCTCTCGTCTCTAAGGTACTTCACCGTTTTTCCACCTGCCTTACTTCCTGTTACTTGTGTCTTAATGAACTTGCCTCTTCTTACAGTTCCAAGATCTGATCGGGAGCCTCAATCAGCTGATTGGTGAGGTCGCCCAAGCCTGCTCGGAGATGGAGTCTTTAAGGGCTGCTGGAGAGGACAGCCAGCGGCTGCAAGTGGAGCTTGTTGAGGCTACTGCGAAGAACGCCTCTTTTGAGGAAACCCTAAGGCTTTAGCAAATTTAGTACGGACTCTTCCGAGAAAGGAACCTCTAATTGGAAGAAGCGCTGAGGGCGTCGGTGAGAGCCGTGGATAAGTGCCCCTATTAAATACCAAGTATTGGTACGGCATTCATTTGTACTGTCGGCTGATGCGGTTGCTATATCCACGGTTCCCCACTGCCGTGCTGGATCTTCAGAACGCAAGCGCCACATTCCCTAGGGACGTGTACGGCATTGTAGGGAGGCCATTTCCTGGGTCCCCACATCCGAGTCTTTCCAGGGGTCCACGTCCTTCAAAACAGCTGGGGATCTCGGGCCAGGCAGAGGCTTCCCAATCTCAAGAAGAAGGGCAACCTGGGACCACTCCTCCACGGGGTCCCTCTAAAAGCTAGCTTTTCTCTTTTTTTTTGTTGTTGTTCATATGTTATACATGAATAAAATGGATATTCAATTTCAACTTGAGTGTTTGATTCCTTCTCCTTGATTTCTAGAGTGTTTTTTTGTCATGGCGCTAAACAAGTTAACTTTGCGTCCAACTAACGTCTGAGTTCTTTGTCGTGCGACCTCTTGGATCACTTGGACAAATACAAGTTTTAAATACGACCTCTTGGGCTGCTTGGACAAATTCGAGTTTTGAAATACGACCTCTTAGGCCGCTCGGACGAAATCGAGTTTTGAATACTACCTCTTGGGCCGCTCGGACAAATCCGAGTTTTGAAATACGACCTCTTGGGCCGCTCGGACAAATTTGAGTTTTGAAATACGACCTCTTGGGCCGCTCGGACAAATCTGAGTTTTTTAAATGCGATCTCTTGGGCTGCTCGGATGAATCTGAGTTTTGAAATATGACCTCTTAGGCCGCTCGGACGAATCCAAGTCTTCTCTCTCCCCCCCGTTTTTTTTTGTTTCTTACATATAAGGGGCAAGGGGGTCGTTTTACTTAAAGATCGCCTAAGTTTGGCAGGCTACATGGATAGCTGGCTATTCATTTGTTACTGTTAATATCTTCTGAGGTGCATGGCGTTCCAAGTCCGGGGTACCAGCTTACCCTCTTGGGTGCGCAATTTGTAGGCCCCGCCCCGAAGGATGCCAGAGACCAAAAATAGTCCCTCCCAATTCCGGGAGAGTTTGTTTCTGCCGGCGTTTTTTCTCGTGGCTTCCACGCTTCTCAGCACTAGATCCCAACCTCAAACTGCCGCGCCTTTACCTTCTTATTGTAGTAGTGGACAACCCGCTGCTGGTACGTGGTTACCCTTATCCTAGCTTGGTCGCGGACCTCCTCGAGCATGTCGAGGTTTTTTCGGAGCCTCTGGCTGTTGTCGGTTGAACTGAAGCATCCAAATTGCGGACTTGTGAGGCCTACTTCTATTGGGATGACAGCTTCAACCCTGTAGCAGAGGCTGAAGGGGTTCTCCCTCGTGGGTTTCCTAGGTGTCGTCCTGTACCCTCGGAGCACTCCATCTTAGTCTTGAGCCCATGCAAGATCGTCAGTTTGTAACCTCCACTTGCCCGTTGGTTTGGGGGTACGCTACTGACGTGTGGACCAAGTTAATCTTTAGGCTGGTGCAGTACTTAGTGAACCGTTTTTCGGTGAACTGCATTCTGTTGTCGGTCACGATGCACTATGGGGTCCCAAATCTGCACACGATGCTCTGCCGGAGGAACTCAGTGGCATTTTATTTCGTTATCCTTACAAGTGGTACTGCCTCCACCCATTTGGTGAAGTAATCTATCCCTATGATTAGGAACTTCCTCTGTACGGATGCGAGTAGGAGCGGTTCGAGAATGTCGAGCCCCCACTGGGTGAACGGCCACGGTGATTGGAGTGCCCAGAGATCTGTGTGGGGGCGATGACTCACGTTACTATGGAGTTGGTAATTCTCACATTTGCACACAAAGTCTATGGCGTCATACTTCATTGTTGGCCAGTAGTATCCCTGCCTCATGAGTTTGAAGGCCAGGTTCTTCCCTCCTATGTGAGACCCGCATATCCCGAGGTGCACCTCCTGGAGGGCGTAATTGGCCACCTCAGGGGTGAGACACTTTAAGTAAGGGGTTGAGAAACCTCGCCGATACAACTGGCCGTACATGATCGTGTACCACCCCACTGTCTTCTTTACCTTCTTGGCCTCATTTGGATCCTTAGGTAATGTGCCGTCGGATAGGTACCTTAGGTAAGGAGTCATCCAGGTGTTGCCGTTAGACACTTGCATCACCTCTGGCTCGGGGTCTTCGATACTGAATTTATTTAGAACTTCACGCATTTCTCAAGTATACTATTTCGGATCTCCCGAAGTCGCCGCCCTTGCCAGCGTGTTGGCCTTGGCATTTTCTTCCCTCAGGATGTGGACAAACTCGACTGCCTCGAAGTCCGAGATCGTACTTCTGACTTTGGAGAGGTACTTAGAGAGCTGTGGGCTGTTGACGTCGAAGTGCCCGCGGACTTGGTTGACGACCAATTCGGAATCGCTGTAAACGACTAGATTTTTGGCCGAGCACTCCTTAGCTAACCAAAGTCTAGCCAGTAAGGCTTCATATTCTACAACATTGTTAATAGTCGAGAACCCTAGAATTAGTGAATATTTTATCTCCAGCCCATCGGGTGTGTGCAAAATAACACCAGCTCCGCAGTCATTCTTCATCAAGGAGCTGTCCACGTGCAGGGTCCACGTCGATGCCTTGCTGAACTCGTTTGCACTAGGCTAGCTTCCATCACTGTTGGCCAGCGCTGTTGTCTCAACAAGGAAGTCCGCGAGGGCTTGTCCCTTCAAAGCTGGCCTCGGGCGGAACTCAATATTGAATTCTCCTAATTCGATGGCCCACTTGATCAGTCGTCCAGATATCTCGGGCTTCTATAAGATGGCCCTCAATGGTTCGTCGGTCAAGACCACTATCCTGTGCGCCTGAAAATATGGCCTAAGCTTTTGCGTGGAGTAAACCAATGCTAAGGCAACCTTCTCCGTGAGCGGATATCTGGTCTTAGCGTCCACGAGAGTCTTGCTTATGTAATACACGGGCTGCTATTTCCTGTGTTGTTCCCATATCAGAGCTGAGCTCAAGGCCTTGTCGGACACGGAGAGATATAGGTATATCTCCTCGCCCTGTTGGGGAGAAGCTAAAAGAGGTGGGCTCAAGAGGTAACTTTTGAGCCATTGGAATGCCTCTTCACAGTCGTCATTCCACCAAAAATCTTGGGTCTTTGTTCCTCTCAGGGTCTTGAAGAACAGCAGGTGCTTCTCGGCCGATTTTGCCAGGAAACGGGAGAGGGCGGCCACCCGCCTGGTAAGCTTCTGGACCTCTTTCACTGTCCGCGAAGATCGCATGTCGAGGATGGCCTTTATCTTTTCTGGGTTAGCCTCGATCCCCTGATGTAACCTAGAAACTTCCCCGAAGCTACGCCGAATGTGCACTTGCTCGGATTGAGCTTCATCCCGTGGGTCTTGAGTACGTGGAAGGCCTCGGCCAAGTCCTTCATGTGACCACCGCTAGCCCTACTCTTGACAAGAATGTCGTCGACATAAACTTTCACGTTTCTACCTATCTGGTCCCGGAATATTTTGTTCACGAGTCGCTGATAAGTCGCGCCCGCATTCTTGAGGCCAAAGTGCATTACCTTGTAATAGTACGTCTTTTGGTCTGTCATGAACAACGTGTGCTCATCGTCCTCGAAACTCGTCATGATCTGATTTTAGCCCGAGTACGCATCAATGAAACTTAAGAGCTCGTGGCCGGACGTCGAATCTACAAGTTGGTCAATCCTGGGCAGTGGGAAACTGTCTTTGGGGCATGCTTTGTTGAGGTTGGTGAAGTCTACGCACATCCTCCATTTCCCACTGTTCTTCTTTACCATGACCACGTTGGCCAACCAGTCCAAGTATTGTACTTTTCGGACAAACTTGGCGTCTAGGAGTTTCTTGACTTCCTCGCGTATGGCCACTAGCTTCTCTGTGGAGCAATTCCTACACTTTTGCCTGACGGGTTTATGACGATGATCAATATCCAGTTTGTGGACTATGACCTCGGAGGAGATTCCCGGCATGTCACTGGGTGACCAGGCAAACACGTCCGAGTTCTCCCGCAGGAAGCTGATGAGTTGGTCTCGGACGGACTCTGGCAGTGAGCTTCCTATATGGACATACTTCTCTGGATTCCTCAGATCCAACGAGACTTAGACGGTTGACTCCCCAGGCTGCGCATGTTGCAGCGTGGTCTCGTCCCCGAGGTCGAGGTCTTCCATTGGTTGCAGAAGGGTTGCTTGCGTGGTTTGTGTTAAGTAACACATTCGTCCCGTGGATTGATCCCCGAGGACTTTCTCCACACCATATGGGGTTGGAAACTTTATTTTTAGGTGCGGGATAGAAGTCACTGCACCGGATGCGGTCAAGCAATGGCGTCCGAGTATTACATTATAGACCGATGGCAGGTCCATGACCAGAAAGCTGAGGACCTTGGACGCTGTCCTCGGACACGTCCCCAAGGTTATCTCTAACTAGATGATACATTGAATAGGTACTTGCTCATTGTCCAACCCATAGAGTGGCCATTCTGGCGCTCTCATTTGACTCTTCTTAAACCCTAACTTGAAATAGGCATCAAGGTAGAGCAAAATCTTTGAGCTTCCATTATCAATAAAAATTCGTTTCATCCGACAGTCATTTACTCCGTCCGAAATGAGTGTAGTTACAACAAGAGGACCTCAGCCTCTTCGCTGTTGTGAGCTCCTGCCCTTTCCCTCTGGCCGGCCGGCTCGATATTATGTTTATGACCCCCACAACCACTCTGTTCCTAGAGGGCTCAGCCTCCCCGTCGCCCGCTGTTTCGGAAGCTTGCCCGGGTTTTTACAGAAAGCGGTTGAGGTGTCTCCTCCTGATCAGCTCCTCTATCTCCTTCTACAGAGTCCTACAGTCCTTCGTGCTGTGGCCCCCGGAGCGGTGGTAGTCACAGTATTTCGTCTGGTCCCCACGCCCTAGGTTCTTCAGCGGCTTGAGCCACTTCAGAAACTTTTTCTCCTGGATCTGTATCAGCACGTTGGTACGGGTGTCGTTTAGTGGCGTGAAGTGCATAGACCTCGACTCTCTCCGGGCGTTCTGTTTGGCCTTGTGCTGTTTCTTTGCCCCCTTGGGACTCTGATAGTCCCCGGCCTTTTTCTTACCTTCCGCCGCCTTTGGATGGGGGTGCTTGTCCCTCTCCGACCGTTTGGCTTCGTTGGTCTCTTCGGCAGCGATGTATGCCCTAGCCACAACCTCGGCCTCCGCAAAGGATTGGGGACATTATGGATGAGGTGCTTGAAGAAGGCACCTCCCTCCGGGGCCGAGAGAAAAGCTTTTAACTTTACCTCGTCGGTCAATTTGAGATTTGCCTGACCTCGGCTACGAATCAGGCTAGGAATCCCCTCAGGCTCTCTCTAGCGCCTTGCTTGACCCGGGTAAGGTGCCAGGGTTGCTTCTCCACCCTCCTACTGGAGGCGAACTGCGAGAAAGGCTATTGCCAAATTGCCGAAGGTGCGGATGGAGTCTGCTGGCATCCCGTAGAACCACATCCTTGCATCCCCCTTTAAAGTCAAGGGGAAGCATTAGCACATGGTTGTCTCATCCAAACCCTGTAAGCTTAGGTGCTCCCGGAAGTGGTGGAGGTGATCCATCAGGTGAGCGCTGCCGTCGTAAACCTTCAGGTTTGGCATTTTGAACTTTGGAGGGAGCGCCCTCATTCTGATTTCTATCAAAAATGGGGATTGGAGTGCATTAGCTTCTCTCCCGCTGCTTTCACCGAGGAATCGGTTCCATCCTTTTTCTAACATTTCCTTCACTCGAAGTGAGGCAGTTGCCTTCTTCTTGTTGAGATAATGCCTCAACTCATAGGGTTCTCGATCCTCACGGCGCTCAGGGGTCGCCCTGGCTCCTTGGGAGGGAGCATCCCGCGGGATCGCCTCTGGAGCGCTGCGCTCGTGGCGACTCCGGAGGGTCCCAGAGTTGCTCCTCTCTGGGCTTTCTTCTCGGATCTGAGGACTCAGACAGCTCTCTAACCCACGTGGGGCCCTACTGCAGGAGGCGAATTGGGTCCTTGGGTTTTCATGCCGGCTGGGTCACTTCTCTCGACGATCTCTCTCCCTGCCGCCGGTTTGGGACGTTTCAGCCTGGGAGGCCCTGGAAGGGGCTCCTCTCACCTGCTCATCGATTTTGGAGCAAAGTGTTTCGAAGGCCTTGGACATGCCTTCTATTTTGGCCACCAAGCCTTGACCACTAGATCAGGGTGGTTTTCTACCCCGACATAGGGGTCGGGGTTGTCGTTGTGTGAGGCCACCTCTCTGACGGGTGCACTCGTCTGTGCCATTGTGTTCACCATTTTGGACCTTGGAGTTAAAGTTGTTGTAGTATTTCTATACCTTTTGTGAAGATATAAAAGTAGACTTTTAGTCGCTTCCCACAGACGACACCAATATTGTATCCTCGAGTTTCGGTCGCCATACAACGAGATGAAGAGATTATCCTCGTACTTAGAAAACCTTCTGGGTCTTTGCCGGATCCTCGAGCTTATTGAGTTAGGTTCTCAGACGTTTTACTTGCTAAAGGCCCTTGGGATTTCAGTGTTATATTCTTGGCTTTATGTCCTCGAGATTTCATTGGTGACATTAGTCTCTTATGGCGTCATTGGGCCTCTTGGGTCAAGCTGACCTCTCATACCATTGTCGCCATTTGGGTTTCTTAGGACGCTGGACCAGGTCTTCGGGTTTCTAAGACAAACTTAATCTCTTGAATTAAGTTAAGTTTCTTAGGCCTCCTGGGATGCGAGTGGCTGTCTTTGTGTCTTTTGGGCCAAATTGTCATTGTAAATCTCTTGGTCCGTGGACTTGACTATTTGGGCCTTCCTTTCTGGGCATTGGGTGCCGGGGCCCATCAAGATGCATGTATATTTGATCAAAATCAAATTGTTCAATCGGCAAATTCAATTGAGTAGAATCTTTACAATATTTGATT
>JAODPA010068428.1:0-10217 GCA_025585075.1 Nepenthes mirabilis | reverse complement strand
ATATTCAAAAAATAAAATATTTTCTATCACTTTTTTTTTCCATAATTTCTACGTAGTATCATTTTTATGCTCTCTACCATTCATGTCGATTAATTTTCCTTCAACATTCACTGTTCATCTCTTCAATGAGAATCGTTGAAATCCATCAACAGCTGCCAATAACCTCTCTCTTGGCCCCGCCGTCCATTCTTCGTCATCTTCTTTGGCATCACATTCTTGCCAACCACCGCGACTGCATCGGTTTCCCGAATTGGCCGTTGCTTCGCATTGATCCATTCTTTCAGTCTCAGATTCGGGCTCACCGGTTTTAGATCCGTGTCCACACTCGTCTTTGACATCGGATTTGTGTTTCATCGACTCCGTTACTTTTCCTTTTCAGCATCGGCTCTGCCATTTTCCCCTTCCTGACATCGACCCATCGTCGCGGCTCTCACAGAACCTTGGCAAAGAAGATGAACCAAAATGCAGTACTTCAATTCACAAGAGAAGCCACTGGTAACTAAAACACGCTGCTTTGTTACTCATAAAACGTGTTGTTTAAGCAGAGCTAAGTAACTAAACGAGGCCAGAAGAATTGATTGCTGCTTCATATTGGGTTATGGGTCACTTCCGTGTGGGCCTATACCCACTTGATGTAACGGGTGGGGGTATATATCCTCACCGCATGGAGAAAGATCAAGTTGAGCTTGCTAGACGCTCGAGCGGATTTTCCAGTATGGCCGCCGCTCGCTGTGCGCCAGCTAGGAGCTCGAGCGAATTTTCCAGAATGTGCCCCGCTCGCTGGGCGCCCACTAGGGCTCGAGCGGATTTTTCAAAATGTGCCCCGCTCGCTGTGCGCTCGCTAGGCGCTCGAGCGCGGGCCCTTGCCGGCCGTGCGCTCGACAGCCGCTCGAGCACACACCATTATATATAAAACGCGTGTTTGCGTTTTTAGGTTAATTTAATCAATTTTGAGCACCGTTCCAGAGAAGAAAAAGAGAGAAAAGATAGAAAAGAGAGAGAAGAAGAAGAGGAAGAATTGAGCCTCAGTTTGGGTTTTCAATCAAATTCCAGTCTTCGGTAATCACACGTACGAGATTCTTGCTACTGTGAAGAACACCTATCGGATTTTATCTCTACTCTTATTATTCTGTTCAAAGTTAGTTGATATTGATTTTTGTGATTTAAAGTTTATGTAACCGATCAACTGCTGCTAGTGGAAATTTCGGATTCTGTGTCTCATGGTTTTTCTCCCTCGTTTCATAGGGAGTTTTTCACGTAAAAATTTTGTCTTTACTGTTCGTGATTGCTTATTGTGTGCTTGATATTATCTATCACATATTTTTTCACGATTCAAATAAGCTTTTAATTCTAACAAGTGGTATCAGAGACATGTTCGTGTTGGGTATTATGACTTATTTGAATCGATGGCATCTTCGTCGTCAAAGAATATGCCGTTCGACATTGAGCAGTTCAACGGGTAGAGCAACTTCATTCTCTGGCAAAAGAGGGTGAAGAACATTCTGACGAGAGAAGGGACAGTGAAGGTGTTGAAGAAAAAGGATGAAAAGCCTGAAAAAATGACCGACGATGAATGGTAAGACAAGAGGAATCTTGTAAACTATACTATTAAGTTGTGCCTGGCGGACAACACTCTCCAAAAAGTTCTTGATCTAACTGATCCGGCGGAGGTCTGGGAGAAGTTGGAGAGCCGTTACAAGTCCAAATCTCTGACAACCAGACTACACGTAAAGAAGCAGTTTTATGGCTTGCGTTTATCAAAAGGAGGGAGTTTTGAGAAACACCTGGACGAATTTAACCGGATATTAACGTAGATGTCTGCTCTTGATGAGAAAATCAAGGAGGAGGACAAGGCGTTGGTTCTATTGGTCTCTCTGCCGGCCACCTATGACCATATTGTCACAACCTTATTGTTCAGCAAGGATACCTTAAAGTTGGATGAGGTTATTGCTTCTCTACTCATGAACGAGTCTAGACGGTCACAAGGGACCTCATCGTCCTCTCATTCTGACGCGCTGGTGACCGAATCAAGGGGAAGAAGTAGAAGTTGCCACCAGAAATCAGGAGAAAAAGGACGCAGCAAGTCACGGTCTAGATACCAAAATCTGGAGTGACATCACTGTGACAAAAAGGGCCACATTAAGAAACACTGTTACAAATGGAAGCGTGAGAATGTTGAAGATAAAGAGAAAAAAGCTGACAAGACTCGAGAGGAAGAAAAAGCTACTGTTGTTACCAGGAGTGATCTTTGGCTGGTGTGTCAGGAGGATAAGGTGATAAATCTGGCTGATCTTGAGACAAGTTGGGTGGTAGACAATGGTACTTCACTTCATGTTACGTCACGGAAAGAGTTCTTCACATCATACACTCCTGACGATTTTAGAGTGTTGAAAATGGGTAATGAAGTTATGTCCTGTATTGCTGGCTATGGTGATGTGTGACTCACCATAAATAACGGAACCAAGTTGCTGTTGAAGGATGTTAGTCATGTCCCGAATGTTCGACTGAATCTGATCTCAGCTGGCAAGCTTGATGATGAGGGCTTTTGCAGTACGTTCTGCACAGGAGCATGGAAGCTGACTAGAGGGTCTCTAGTAGTGGCTCGGGTCAGAAAAGTTTTCAATTTGTATGTTATACAAGCCTCGATTACAGCAGGAGATGTACATGTTGCTAGAGATGATGAGCTTTCAGATTTGTGGCACCGTCGGTTGAGTCACATGGGTGAGAAGGGCCTGAACTGTTTAGCGAAGAAAAATTATCTTCGAGGTGTAAAAACAGTTTAACTGAAGACTTGTTCTCATTGCATGGTTGGAAAACAACGACGGATCTCATTCAATGGCAATTCATCTACGAGGAAGACTGATTTTCTTGAATTGATCCACACCGACATATGTGGCCCATTCAATGTGAAGACTCTTGGAGGAGCACTTTATTTCATCATATTCATTGATGATTGTTCTCGAAAATTGTGGGTGTATCCGCTGAAATCAAAGGATCAAGTTGTTATGTTTTTCAAGCACTTTCACGCCTTGGTTGAGAGGCAAACGAGGAAGAAACTGGAATGCATCCGAAGTGATAATGGTGGGGAGTACATCAGAGCGTTTGATGAGTATTGTCGATCTCATGGAATTCGTCATCAAAAGACTCCACCGAAGACACCGCAATTGAATGGGGTAGCCGAACGGATGAATGGGACTTTAATGGAGAGGGTCCAATGTGCGCTTTCGGAGGCGAAGCTCCCTAGCTCGTTTTGGGGGAAAGCCTTGAGGGCCGTGGCTCATGTCGTCAACTTGTTACCACACGGTACTTGAATGGTGAAGTGCCTGAAAAGATATGGACGGGAAAAGATATATCCTACGATCACTTGCGCGTATTCGGATATAAGGTCTTTGTTCACGTTCCCAAAGATGAGTTTGGGTATATTTCTCTGTTATGGGGAAAATGAGTTTGGGTATCGACTATATGATCTAATTGAGAAGAAGTTGGTTCGATCTAGGGATGCCGTATTTGTTGAGAACGAGACTATAGAGGATATCGGCAAAAGTTTAGAGTTTGTCTCCAAGAATGATGACAGCCGGGCATGTGATTCAGATCTTCTGCCGACACCTGCTCGTCAGCAGAATGAAAGTCAAGGTAATCCTGAAGATGAAGAAGATCACGAGACTGCATTGCCTGATAGTGATGAGGATGAGGCTATTCCTCCTGATACTGCAGAGCCTATCGAGACTGTTCCACTCCGACGATCCATCAGAGATCGAAGACCCCATACTTGTCTATCAGCCGAGAAGTATGTGTTACTCACAGACGGAGGAGAGCCCGAATGCTTCGAGGAAGTAATGGAGGATGAACACAAGGCGGAGTGGATGGAAGCTATACAAGAAGAGATGGCATTGCTACATGAAAATCACACATTTGAGTTGACAAGGCTGCCAAAGGGAAGAAGAGCATTGAAGAACAAGTGGGTCTTCAGATTGAATACAAATAAAAACAGCTCACAATCGAGGTACAAGGCGAGGCTGGTTGTGAATGGCTTCAATCAATGAAAGGGTATTGACTTTGACAAGATCTTTGCACCAGTGGTAAAGATGTCTTCCAGTCGAGTGGTACTCGGGTTGGCTACTGTTCTTGACCTGGAGGTAGAACAGATGGATGTGCGGACAGCGTTTCTTCACGGTGACCTTGATGAAGAAATCTACATGGAGCAATCAGAGGGGTTCCTTGTCAAGGGAAAGGAGAACTTGGTGTGTCATCTCAAGAAGAGTCTATATGGCTTGAAACAAGCACCAAGGCAATGGTACAGGAAGTTTGAATCTGTCATGGTAAATCAGGGCTATTAGAAAATGACCTCGGATCATTGTGTTTTTGTTCAGACCTTCTCAGAGGATGATTTTATTGTTCGGTTGTTCTATGTGGATGATATGCTAATTGTTGGGCGTAATGCTTCTCGGATCACGGAGTTAAAGCAACAACTTGGGAAGTCCTTTGCTATGAAAGATTTGGGACCGGCGAAGCAAATTCTAGGAATTGGAATTTTTCATGACCGCAAATCAAGGAAGCTATGGATGTCACAAGAGAGCTACGTGGAGAAAGTGTTTCAACGCTTCAATATGAAAAAGGCAAAATCAGTGAGCACACCGTTGGCCAATCACTTCAAGTTAAGTACTTGTCAATGTCCTTCTACCGAAGATGAAAAGGCACATATGAAAGGCATACCCTATTTTTTAGCTGTGGGTAGCCTAATGTATGCCATGGTGTGTACGAGACCAGATATAACTTATACTGTTTGAGTTGTCAGTCGATTCTTATCAAATCCTGGTAAAGAGCATTGGTTCGCGGTAAAATAGATTCTGAAGTATCTCCGAGGAACTTTTAAATAGTGTTTGTGCTTTGGAAGTAACGTGCCCCTTCTGGTTGGATATACTGATGCAGTTATTGCGGGTGATGTTGACTCACGGAAGTCTACTTCGGGATATTTAGTCATGTTTACAGAAGGAGCCTTTTCCTGGCAATCGAATTGTAGAGGTGTGTTGCTCTCTCCACTACTGAAGCGAAATTTATTGCTATTACAGAGGTAAGAAAGGAGATGTTATGGATGAAGAAATTAATTCGGAAACTTGGTCTCAAACAGAAACGGTATGTATTGTTTTGTGACAGTCAAAATGCGATTCATCTTAGCAAGAACTCGTCCTTTCACGCCAAATCAAAGTATATTGATGTGAGGTATCAATGGGTGCGGAATGTCATTGACACGGGTTCGTTGGTGTTGAAAAAGATCGAAACCAAGGAGAATGGATCAGATATGATGACCAAAGTATTATAAAAGGGGAAGTTTGAAACTTGTTGTGCTATCGCCAGGATGACGATGTATGGCCCCACACAGTCATGAGGGAAAGTTTGTTGGGTTATGGGTCACTTCCGTGTGAGCCCATACCCACTTGATGTGGCGGGTGGAGGTGCATATCCTCACCGCATGGAGAAAGATCAAGTTGAGCTCGCTAGACGCTCGAGCGAATTTTTCAGTATGGCCGCCGCTCGCTGTGCGCCCGCTAGGAGCTCGAGCGAATTTTTCAGAATGTGCCCAACTTGCTGGGCACCTGTTAGGGCTCGAGCGGATTTTCCAGAATGTGCCCCTTGCCCGCCGCGCGCTCGACAGCCGCTCGAGCGCACGCCATTATATGTAAAACGCGTGTTTGCGTTTTTAGATTAATTCAATCAATTCTGAGCGCCGTTCCAGAGAAGAAAAAGAGAGAAAGAGAGAGAAGATGAAGATGAAGAATTAAGCCTCCGTTTGGGTTTTTAATCAAGTTTCAATCTTCGGTAATTACACGTACGAGATTCTTGCTACTGTAAAGAATACCTACCGGGTTTTATCTCTACTCTTATTCTTTATACTTATTGTACGGGCTGTCCAAAGTTAATTGATATTGATTCTTGTGATTTGGGGTTTGTGTAACCGATCAGCTGCTGTTAGTGGAAATTTCGGACTCTGTGTCCCGAGATTTTTTTTCCTCGTTTCATAGGGAGTTTTTCACGTAAAAATTGTATTTTTACTATTCGTGATTGCTTATTGTGTACTTGATATTATCTATCACGTATTTTCTCGCGGTTCAAATAAGCTTTTAATTCTAACACTTCATAACGAAATGCAGCGTCTCACTCTTTCTTCTAGCATCATTTCGCCCTTTAACCACCGGTTTCCTCCACAGCCTATTCGGCCTCTTTGGCCCATTTTGCTTCTTCCTGGAATTTGGCACATCTCCGCCAGCCACTGGCCTCTGAACACCGCGGACTTTGTTGGTGATATTCTGGCAACCTTCCGGCGACTTCCAACATCTTCTATTGACTCTTCCTACCGCCTCCTAGCAACCCTCTAAAACCTATCATGGCAATTTCCCAACAGCTCTCTAACCTATTCTTTTGTATTAGTTATCAACATTCGGTTAGCTTATTGTTTTCTCACTGTATCTTCCTCAAATAATATTAATGTTCCTATTGAAATTATCTTTCACGGAACTAAGTATAATGCTTGGCCCAACAAATGCATTTTTTTTCTTACTTGGTCACAAATTTCGACGTTTTGTTATGGGACAAAACCCAAATCTATAAAAATAGATAAGGAGATATTAAAAAAAATTAGACAAGTCTCTTGAGGAATGAAAAGAAATTTATAGTAAGATACTTGGTAGTTTTATCAACACATCTGCTACTTCCATGCATAGTCCCATTTCTAAATTTTTGAATGGCTAATTTGCTTGACATTTTTTTACCAATCACTACAACTACTCCAATGATACTGTTTTCTAATTTTAACTGAAATTTAAACTTTATTTGATACGTCAAAAGCGTAAGCAATCATTGCCAAATTTCACTCTCAAGCCAATAGTCTTTAGGATCAATTTTTTCAAATTGATCCAACACTCATAGTTGTTTAGTCTACTAAACTATTTACAAAGTATTGATATTATTGTCAATTTATTTATTTTATGATGAATATCCAAGATGATTTTAAATATACTAGAGCCTTACTATTCCATCACTTTCCTTTACCTATATTTGATGTTACTTTCATAGAAACTATTTTTGATATAAATTGACAAACGACTCACTATATTTACTCCGCTGATACAATTATAGTTACTAAATAACCTAACTCTATCATTCCAACTATAGCTTCTACATCTTTTACTTTACGTCATTTTAATGGTAAATATAACTACTGTAAAAAAAGAAGAATATCATATTTCTTATTGTCTTGAAAGAAAAGCCAAAGATGCCATAAACACTAAAAATGGCAAGACCTTTAAAAAACTTCGGGCCACCACCTCTACAACTTTAACAAATTTTACCTCTATACCACCTTCTCCTATTGCAACTGATTTAGAGGAAATTGTCAATTAAGTTCTATTTTGCACCTTTTATGCACTGTCCATCATGTAAGGCACATCTAATGTATTATTGATGTCTTATAAGACATCTTTAACTAATATTTTTTTGTCTATACTGTTAATAATTTTTATATATTTATCAATCATGTTAGTCATATATCTACAGACAACCTTTATATTCTATATATTTATCATGTTCCTAACTTATTTCTCAATATTATATATATTAGTCAACTTGTTGAATGCAATCTTTTCTTAATCTTTTCTCACAAAGGTAGTAATATGTAAGATTAGAAGACGGGCCAACTCATTAGAATCAAATATAAAATGGGATGCCTTTTTAAACTTATATTTCTACATCATCCACTTCCATGCTCCACTTACTGCTACTGTCTCCCCTAATTTCTGGCATAGTCAACTTGGCTATTCCTCCTTACCTTGTATTTAGATTTTAGTCTTTAATAGTTATTTAAGCCAAGTTACATTTGACTCTTCTAAATGTATGCCATGTAATTTGGGCAAATAAATAATCCTATCTTTTAATAGAAATGATAATTTGGCTTCCGTACCTTTTGATTAGGTTCACTTTAATATTTAGAGTCTTGCTTATATTTCAACAAAGGGAGAGTCTTACTTCTCTATTATCTTTGTCAATAACTACTCTTGATATATATGAATTTACATTTTACACATTGTTCTGAGTTATTTAATGACTTTCACAATTTTCAACAAATAATCAAAGCCAAATTTGATCACACTATCAAAGCCTTCTGTTTTGATAATGCAATGGAATATATCTCAAACTACATTCTGGATAAGCTCTAATAAATGGGTAATGTGTCTCATTGTTCATATCTTTATACTTTTCAATAAAATGATCGTATTAAATGTATGTATAATAATATTCTTAACACATTCACACTTTCCTCACCTCTACATCTCTTCCCAAGTCTTTTTAGGAAGAATCTATTTTTACGGTCATCTACATTATTAATTATGTTTTATCTCTATCCATTTTTAATTAATTACCACATAAGTGTCTTGATAAAAAGGTCCTTGATTATTCCATTTTTAAATTTTTTAGTTGTGCTTATTTTGTCCTCCTCCCTCTTTATAAGCATAACAAACTTAGACTTTACTCTTAAATTTGCTACTTTTTTTGTTATAATATTGAACATCAAGGTTATCAATATCATGATTATATAACCAAGCGTCTTTATATTTTCTGAAATGCTAAGTTTTGAAATAGGAAAACCATTAATATCTTTTCATTTGCTTCACACCTTTTTGCTTCCTATTGAATCTTCATAGATTTAACGGTAAATCCTTTCCTAAATTTTTCATTTAACACAGAGTTTATAAGCTTATATACTCCTAACAAATCTGGATTGTTCATTGACTCCAACATCATGCTCAACCCTCCAAAGCCCTCTCCCATTATGGATCTCCATTGCTTTAATCAAATGCACACCTCTTCTACACATCTTCATGACTATCACTATTTTTCTACTGTTGTAACTTTTTTATGAATTACACAATTATCATGAAACCTACATTGACCTTTTTTGGATATAAGCTATGTCAAAAGAGTTTGGTACTCTTCAAAAACACTCACACATGAGATCTAATTACTTTTCTACCTAATAAAATTGTAGTAAGAAATAAATAAGTATACAAATAAAAAGTAAATTCTAATGATTTTGAAATAGAATACAATGCTTCTCTTGTGGTTAAGGGTTTTACACAGGACTATTGTATTGGTTAAGAGAAAATTTTTTCTCCTCTTGCCGACATCAGTTCTATTTGATCTCTCTTGAGTGTTGCCACTATATGGTAATAGCCATTATATCTAATGGATATAAAGATTATATTTTTATATGGTGACCTAACCGAGAATGACTAAATGAAGCTTTCTTTTTAGTTTTCTTTATTCTCTTGGACAACTATGTTGTCTTCAAGAAACATTTTACAATCTTAAGCAATCTTTTCATACTTAATTTGCCAAAATTAAATTTACTATTTTACAACTTGGGATTGCCTTTAATCTTCATGACTCTATCCTTTTTACTTGCCATACTACTATCATTATCACTATTCTTCTGCTTTATATCAATAACGTAATTATTACTAGTAATAATAGTTTTAATATTTTTAAATTTAAACACCTTTTCGATCAACGCTTTAAAATTAAGAATGTCATTTACTACTTTCTTGGACTTCAAGTAACTAACATATCTGATAGCTACTATTTGACACAGATTGAGTGATACTTCTCATCTTCTTTCTTATGTTGGTCTTACTAACTGTAAAATATTTATTAGTTATTTTAAATATAATGTCAAACTCTATACTACTGATGGTGAGTCTCTCTAATACTATTTTTTATTACCATTTGATTGAGAATCTCATATATCTCTATATTATTATACTTGATATTACTTATATTGTGTATGTTATCAGTTAATTTATGTCAGTTTTATATTTTGTTCACTATCTAGCTGTTCTCTGTATTCTTTGCCATGTGAAAAGTACTCTATTTCATCGGTTACACTTCTCTCACTCTACCTTGAACCTCCAAGTATATTTTGTTACTAACTAGGCAGGCAATCCTACTTACCAATAGTTCACTAACAGTTTACTCTACTTATTAGGAAATTTTTTTATCTCATGGTGTAATAAAAGGCAAACCATTTTTGCCTATTTTAAAACAGAGGTAAAATATCATACTCTTATTGATATTACATTTGAACTTCTTTAATTTTATTAACTTTTATAGGATATCAATATTTCTTAGTATCTTGGTATTCCTCTCTATTGTGGTAGTTATAGTAC
>JAODPA010068427.1:0-10218 GCA_025585075.1 Nepenthes mirabilis | reverse complement strand
ATTATTATTATTAAATAAAAATATCCGGGATGTCACAAGACTGCTGCCTTTGAGGCTGTCAGGGCAGGAATAGAGACGGAGATCACCAACTTGAGGGCTGAGGTCGCTCGCTCAAAAGAAGAGGATGATCGAAACAAAGCTAGTAAGAAACGACTTGCGGATCGAGTTGCAGCTTTAGAGAATGATCTGACCCTCCGGGTCCGTCACCACGAGATCAAGGGCATGTTGCATGCGCGGCTGTTAGAGGGGATCAACGCCGGTCGGTGCATTGCGTGGTTGATTGATCCCGATTTTCCAGCTGAACTCATTAACCAGTCCAACAGAGCGGCACAGCATAAAGATGACCTAGTGAAGGAGCCCCCATGACAGCCAGAGATGGTCATAGCCTTTTCCCTTTTGTTTTTGTACTCATGTAATTTTGTAATACAGTTAAAGCAATGGAAAAGGGGATTCTCTCCAATTGGTGTCTATTGATCTTTACTGTTTTTTGTGTTTGTATGCTTTGTTGCATTGGGCAGCCAACCTGGTTGGCCAACGATCGTTACTGGGCTGCCTAAGGAGCTAAGTCCCTAGGTTTGGCAGGTGGTTGTGTTAACCAACTCGGTGGTACTACCCAAGTAGTGATTCGGATAGCCAGCGTTGGAGAAGAAACGCTTCCCATCGCTATACGATCACGCTATTACCTCGTAGAGAAGGTTGTTGCGTAGGGCGGCCAACCTAGTTGGCTGGCTGCCTAAGGAGTTAAGTTCTTAAGCTGAGCAGGTGGTTGTGTGAAACCAGCCCGACGGCGCCGTACAAGTGATAACTTGGGCAGCCAATATTGGAGTAGAAACGCTTCTCCCTTCGACCGTTACTGCCTGATCACGCTACCTCCTCGTAGAGGAGGTCGTTGCGTGTGCTAGTAAGCCCCCTAAGGTTTTGACCGCTACTGGGCCACTTGGATGACCAAGATTTAGACCGCTCGTGGGCCACCTGAATGACTAGGGTTTAGACCGCTCATGGGCCACCAGGATGACCGGGGTTTAAACTGCTCGTGGGCTACCTGGATGACCAGGGTTTTTGACCATTCGTGGGCCACTTGGATGACCAGGGTTTAAATACGACCGCTAACAGGTCGCTCGGATGATCGAGGTTCAAGTTCGACCGCTTTTGGCCGCCTGGATGACCAGGGTTTAACGAGAGGGTGAAAACCCTCCTAACTTAGTGGCAGTCTAGGTCGGGTAACCTGTAAAGAAAACACATGCACACGCATATAGGAGGGATGCTAAGTAAACGCTTATTTTTTGTAGATTGAAAACAAGCAGGCAAATGCAAACAATAATGCAGTTACATACCTGTGTCTGCTACTGGAAGTAGCGCCGGAGGTGGGTTGCGTTCCACGTTCGTGGAACCAGTTTCCCGTCATGGCCTCGGAGTTTGTAAGTTCCGTTTTGCAGTACGGTGGAGACGAGAAAAGACCCTTCCAAATTAGGGGAGAGCTTGTTGCGGCCAGCCAGCTTGCCTGTGGCCTAGACTCCTCGCAGGACCAGGTCCCCCACGTCGAAATGTCGCGCCTTAACTTTTTTGTTACAGTATCGGGTGATCCGATGTTGGTAGGCCGTTGTCCGCACTCTGGCGGCATCGCAGGCTTCTTCTAACAAGTCTAAGTATTTCCTGATTTTTGGGGAGTTAGTTCGTGGGTCAAAGGACTCCACCCTGAGACTTAGAAGTCTGATTTCGACCGAAATTACCGCCTCAGTCTCGTAACAGAGACTGAAGGGCGTCTCGCCCGTTGGTTCCTTTGGAGTTGTCCAATAAGACCAGAGGACGGACGGGAGCTTGTCAGCCCAGGAGCCCCCGGCGTCCTCTAGCTTAATCTTTAGCCCATAGAGTAGCATACGGTTCGTAACCTCCACCTGTCCGTTTTCTTGGGGGTATGCTACCAAAGTGTGGACCAACTTGATGCCAATGTTGGTGCAATACTTGGTGAAGCGTTTTCTTGAGAATTGGGTCCCGTTGTCAGTCACAATGACCTCGGAGACGCCGAATCTACAGACGATGTTCTGGCGGAGGAATTTCAGGGCGTTGTGTTCTGTTATCTTGGCCAGTGGGACAGCTTCGACCCACTTGGTGAAGTAGTCGATACCCATGATGATGAATTTTCTTTGCCCCGTGGCAATAGAAAATAGGCCGAGGAGATCGAGCCCCAATTGCGTGAAGGGCCAAGGGGCCAGAAGGATCTTCAGATTTACGGACGGCTGGCGGTGAAGGTTACTATGAAGCTGACAGCTTTCACACTTCTTCACAAATTCCAGCGCGTCTTTTCTCATTGAGGGCCAGTAATAGCTTTGGTGCATGACCTTGAAGGTCAAGTTCTTTCTACCAATGTACAACCCACAGATCCCGAGGTGAACTTCGCTTAAAGCGTAGTCAGCCTCCTCAGGAGTTAGACAGTGGAGGTATGGAGTCGAGTAACCGCGGCGGTATAACCATCCGTCCACCACAGCATACCAGTCGGCCATCCTCTTTACCCATTTGGCCTTTTCTATGTCCTCTGGCAATGTCCATCCGCTAGATAGTTTAGGAAAGGCGTCATCTCATTTTCTGCTTCGAAAATTTGCATGGCCTCTCGCTTTTCTATACTGGGAGCGTCTAGGATCTCCCGCATGTCCCTCGAATACTGCTCTGGGTTTTCGGCAGCAGCCGCTTTGGCCAACTGGTCCGCCTTCCAGTTTTCGGTTCTGGGAATGTGGACCAGGGTCAGTTTATCAAAACCCTGGGCGGCCTCTCTTGCCTTAGCCAAATACTTGGCTAAGAGGGAGTTATTTGCCTGAAAGCCTCTGTTAACCTGGTTAACGATCAGCTCGGAGTCGCTGTAAATTGCCAGCCTCTGAGCAGAGCACTCCTTAGCTAACCGTAATCCGGCTAACAGGGCATCATGCTCGACAACGTTGTTGGTTGCTAGGAAATTAAGCCTGATGGAGTATTTCACCTCAAACCCGTCGGGAGTCGTAAGGGCCACTCCGGCGCCACTGCCTGTGTCCGTAGATGATCCGTCCACGTGAAGTACCTATTTCGAAACTCCGACAAGCAGCTCCGCACTTTCTTTGGGCTGTTCCTTGAGGACTGGGGTTGTAGTCTCGACAATAAAATCAGCCAGCGCCTGTGCCTTTACAGCAGGTCTGGGCTGAAACTCGATGTTAAACTCGCCCGATTCGATAGCTCATTTAACTAACCATCCGGAAACATCGGGCTTCTAGATTATGGTTTTCAAAGGTTGGTCCGTGAGGACCATTATCCAGTAGGCCTGGAAGTAGGGCCTCAACTTCCGCACAGAGAATATTAGCGCTAAGGCTAATTTTTCTACGCGCGAGTAACAAGTATCTGGACCGGTCAACATTTTACACACGTATTAGACCGACCGCTGAGCGTCTGAATCCTGACGCATGAGGACAGAACTAAGCGATATTTCTGACACTGCTAAGTAGAGATATAACTCCTCTCCGCCCTTGGATGACACCAATAACGGCCGGCTGGCCATATACTGTTTTAATTCCTCAAAAGCAGTTTGGCAGCCCGCTGTCCATTGGAACCCGTTGGACTTTGTTCCTCTAAGGGCCTTGAAGAAGGGGTGGTACTTGTCGCCAAACTTCGCAAGGAAGCGGGACAGTGTTGCCAGGCGTCCAGTTAGTCGCTGGACGTCCTTTACGTTTCGTGGCGGGCCATGTCGGCGAGCGCCTTGATTATCTCTGGGTTTGGCTCGATCCTTCGTTAGGAGACGATAAAACCCAGGAATTTGCTGGAAGCCACTTTGAAGACACACTTAGTTGGGTTCAGTTTCATGTGATGTTTACGGAGCACCTCGAACAACTCTTTCAGGTAGCGGATGTGGTCGCCGGTGACCTTGCTCTTAACGAGTATGTCGTCGACGTAGACCTCCATGTTGTGACCAATCTGTTTTTCAAATATTTTGTTAATTAAGCACTGGTAAGTTGCTCCAGCATTTTTGAGTCCGAAAGGCATCACCTTATAGCAGTAGGTGCCCTGATCAGTCATGAACAATGTGTGTTCCTCGTCCTCCGAACTCATCCGGATCTGGTTGTAGCCAGAATAGGTGTCCATGAAACTTAGTAGCTCATGTCCGGCTGTGGAGTCAACCAGCAGGTCGATCCTGGGTAAGGAAAAGCTGTCCTTTGGACAAGCCTTATTAACGTCGATAAAATCAACACACATCCGCCATTTCCCGTTACTTTTCTTTACTAAAACGACATTAGAGAGCTAGTCCGGGTATTGCACTTCCCTAATGAAGCCTGCGTCCAGTAGCTTTTTGACTTCCTCTCGATGGCAATTAGTTTTTCAACGGAGTGGTTCCTCCGTTCTGCCTGACGGGCTTTTGACTGGAGTCAAGCCCCAACCTGTGGACCATCACTTCTGTCGGGATTCCAGGCATGTTCGCTGAAGTCCATGCAAAAAGGTCAGCATTCCTTCACAGGAACACAATCAGCTCATCGCGCAGTGGTCTGGTAAGTGAGCCGCCGATCTGTACGCACTTATCCGGCTCTTTCGGGTCCAGTGGGATTAGATCCGTGGCTCCACCGAACTGCGCTTGCTGGAAGGTCACCTCGTCCCTATGGTCGAGTTTCCCAACCGTTCTAATGCTGCCGCTTGGGGCAATCTGGCACATGTAACAGGTTCGCCCAATAACTTGGTCACCCAGTACCTCCTCGATACCGTAGGGCGTTGGAAACTTCATTTTAAAGTGCGGAATCAAGGTAACCACCCCGAACGCTGTTAAACCTGGTCTGCCTAGTATGGCGTTATATACTGAGAGTAGGTCGACCACTAGGAAGGTGAGAGTGCGACTTGCTGTCTTTGGATACGTGCCCAAGGTGACCTCCAACTGGATGGTCCCTTGAACGGGCACAGGCTTGTTGTCGAGGTCGTATAATGGGCTTTCAGCAGTTTTTAGTTGGTTCTTTTTTAAGCCTAATTTGAAGAACGCATCCAGGTAAAATAAATCTTTTGAACTACCATTATCAATAAATACTCGCTCCAACTGGTAGTCTATACTACCGTCTGAAACGAGTGCAGATACAACGAGGGGATCAACATGTGCTAAGTCATCATCACTGAAACTGATTGTGTTATCCGCCTGCGCTGCTTCTTCCTCCCAGCCTACTGTTCCTCACTGCCAGATGGGTTTTTAGCAGGTCGGGTGGTAACCATGTTAACCACCCCTACTACAACCCGGTTCCGGGGTGGAGTCTACTCCTGTCCCTCCTCGCCAGCCGCTCCAGAGCTCTATCCATGACCTTTGATAAATTTAGTGATGTGATCCCTGTGAATCAGCTCCTCGATCTCCCTCTGCAGTGTCTTGTAGTCCCCAGTTGAATGGCTAGCGGAGCGATGAAAGTCACAGTACTTCGACTGGTTTCCAGAGTCCTTCAGCGGTTTCGACCACTTCAGGAATTTTTCTCTGTGGATCTGCATGAGGACGTTTGAGCGCGTGTCCGTCAGAGGGGTGAAACTGATGGGTCCGTAGTCTCTGCGCTTTGGGGGCCCAGTCCGGTGCTACTTCTGGCGGGAGTGTTCTCCGCCGTTGTACTTCCTCTTCCCTTCACCAGGGAACAACCGAGGTAGATCCGCCCGTTCTGGAAGTTTTGCCTCGTTGGCCTCTTCTGCTGCAGCGTGGCCCTGGTGATGGATTTCGCCTCTCGGAAAGTCTGAGGATTTTTACGGGCCAGGTGCTTGAAAAAGTCACCGTAAATCAGTGCCGAGATGATACTGCCCAATTTCATCTCTTCTGTGATCCTAAGAATCCTTCTGGCCTCAACCATAAAACGATCCAGGAAACGCCGTGGGTTCTCTACCGGTTTCTGCTTGATGTGGGAGAGATGCCACTGCTACTTCTCTTCCCGTCGGCTCGAGGCATACTGAGCCAGGAAGAGATCTGTGAGCTCACAAAAGCTGCTGATGGTGCCTGAAGGGAGGTGATGGAACCAGATACGGGCATCTCCCTTTAGCGTGAGTGAGAAGTAGCGGCACATCGCTGAGTCTTCTAACCCTTGTAGACTCAGATGGGTGCGGAAGTGATCCAGGTGATCAATTGGAACACTGCTTCCATCGTATGAGTCAAGGGATGGCATCTTGAACTTCATAGGCAGTGGACGGCTCAGGATCTCCGCTGTGAAAGGAGATCGGTCCAAGTCGATGGCGCGCTCTTCATCTTGGAACACACGGTTCTAGATTTTGTCTACTCACGGATCGGCGCGAGCGGCGTTTGCTAATCTTTTGGAGTGAGGTAATCCCTCAACTCCGTCTTCTCCCCGGAGGGTTCAGTAGCCGGCTGGCTGCTACCTCCAGAGGATCTGGCGGTCCTGGAGGCTCGCTCCTAGATTGCGTTGTTGTCTTCCGCCCGAGAGCATCGGAGATTTCTCCTCTCCGGACTTTCTCTGGGAGACGTGCTCCCGAAGCGTTCTTCAGGCCTGTTTTGGCTAGGAATGTGGGAGGACGTTGGAGCCAGATTGTCTCCGGCTTTCTCGAGCCTTTTGGCCGGCTTCTTTTTCTTCTAGCCACTCCTTTCAGTGGCAGGTGCAGGGATGGCTGTTGGTGGAGCCGCTTACAGTCGCTGCTCATTCTAAGCCCTAAGTATCCGGAGCAGATAATTGTTGGCTTGCATCTGCTCCACTAATTATTAAAAATAAGGCGGGGGGACTCGGCCCGTACCCTCATTGACCATGACACCAGCAGCATGGTCCTGGTCGGGGTTAACAGCATCTCTAGCGGAATTGCTAGCTTGGGCTCTCGTGTTCACCATTGCAGAATCAGAAGGTGAAAGAGAGCCTTCGTGCAGGTTTGTAGTTGGCTTTTTGAAAGCGCTTCCCACAAACGGCACTAATGATGTGTCTCTGGATCTGAATTTCGAACAGATTCAGGTCGATCTTCTTGTCCTGGTTTCGGCTCCGTTCTCTGAGTTGGATCCTGCACACCACTAAACAGAATAGGAGGTCAGCGTGTCGGCAAGAAGTTGTCCCACCGAAAATACTCCGATACTCAAGTCAGTAAACAGCCTTCGAAAGGTAAGAAGGTTGGTGAAACTGTTAACTGAGAAAAAGAGAGAAACAGAGTGTGTATTTTTCAGACAAAAGAGAGACGAGAATGCCTCCTTGAATCTCAAAGGTAGGGAGGCAGTAAGCGGTCGTGAGAGGTGCGCTTGTATGCCTTAGGTTTTTTGGATTGCTAGAGTATCTGTTTGCGTAGCAGAAAACGTTAGCAATTGATAGAGTTTCAATAGTAGAGAATGTTAGTAACTAAGAGCATGCCCTGAATGATAATTCAAGGGGCTTATTTATGATTAAAGGGGCGATCTTCCTCCTTTGAAAGGAATGATTCCCTCAGTGATCCTTGGCGGGCTTGCCTTTTGGAGCAAACACCAATTGCCAAACAGAGCAAGGAAGTTTCCTTCTGTGGTGGCCAACAGCTCACCTTCCTTTGGTGTTTTTTACCGTTGGAATCTCTAGTTGGTAGGAGATTGGAAAAATTTGGCGCCTTCCTTAAATGGAGGGCGCCGATTTTGTCAATATCCATTTTGGAAACTGGCAAAGATCGTGGATATTGCCAGGAGAGCCATTGCTGGCCGTCTGATGGATCGTGGGCTTAAATGGACTAGGCCCGTTACTGTAGAAGAACCTCTTTTGGGCCCAACGAGCAATGCGCAGACGGTCAACGTTTGAGTTGACCGTTTGTGTGCGCGTTGGCCGCCCGGACGGTCAATGCCAACGTTAACCGTCCTGGGCCTTTTAACTCTTGGGCCTGTTCTCCAACTGGGCCGTTAAAGTGTTGATCGTCATTTTGGGCTTCCGTTGACATTTGGGGCTAGCCCATTTCTGGTATACCTATCACATACGCATTCTTAAATTCTATTAGTTATTATTGCATGTTATTAACTTTAAATTGTATTATTCTTTATGTTCTAAACTAATAGAAAACTACTTTACTATATTTTAAATTTTAAAAAATTTGATGAGATTTTATTGATTATATTGATTTTCTACAATCTAATTCTTACATTTTTATAAATCATGTACTGTTGTTCTTGATATTTTAAATTATAAGTTGAGATTCTTGCATGAATCTAATTTTACTGCATAATATGTATTTGAACATATTAAAATAAAAACTTTGACACGTCCTAAAACTTAACATATCCATTAAATTCTTAATTAAATTTTAAATATTACTCTCATAAATTCTAAAAATTCAGGTGTGCCCGAATTCCAAAAATATGACCCAACAAAATCAAACCTGCAGAGGATATCATCGAATAACTATTTGAACAACGTAGACACGACATGCTTTAAAGCATCGCAAGGGAGGTATCCAACCAAAATAATTCATTTACTTATTTATATGCATATATCTAATGGTCCTTATTATACAATCCGAATAAGAAAGAAATACAACCAACGTCATCTGAATTATAACAAATGTTAAACCCACCGAATCACGAAACGTCACGTCAGATCTCATTTGACTCCTACAAGGAATCACAGCCCGCCACAAATTAGAATATGTGGTACTGTGCCGAATTTCGCCCAACTCCTACCATAGGTCCAAATCTCCTACTCTAAAGGAAACAAAATAGAAAACATGAATCCAAAACTCAACATGTATCATCATATATATGTATATGCATAAACAATTGTCAGAAGTAGGTAGAAATCAAAAATACAACTCAGGATATAAAATTCAAAGCCAAAGTAAACCACCTAATCCCGTGGCACTATCTCGCTAAAATGTTCTTGTAACAAATCATGCTTTGATACATCTTGACCAAAAACCTGAGACTAATGGCGTACCCACAGAAATGGAGACCAGATTCCCCAACTGCATATCATACGGTTGCATCTTTAGCCTGCAGCTCTTGGAAATTTCATATCACTGGCTCCATTAGCCCGACTATATTTTAGATATGTAACTCTTGACCATTTCATATAATTGGCTCTCGACCTGATTAAATTTTAGGCTTACAACTCTCAACCATTTTATATTATTAGCTTCATTAACCCGACTATATTTTATACCTACAACTCTTGGCTGTTTCATATAATTGGTTCTTGACATGACTATATTTTAGACTTACAGTTTTCAGGCATTTTATATCATTAGTTCCATTAGCCCAACTATATTTTAGGTCTGTAACTCTCTATCATTTCATATCATTATTATCGGATCACATATCGACCCACCAAAGCCTCAAACTGCCGTAGTCCACACATATATCAGCCTACTAGGGTCTCGAACTCTCCTATCCCTACAAACATATCAACCTACCAGGGTCTCGAACCACCATGGTCCCACATATACACCAACCCACCAAGTCTCGGACGCTGTCCATTTCTGTACAAACATACTTATATAAAATACACATATAAAACATATCAGATACTGAAATAAACCAGAGATAGGGTAAGAGGGTACCTGCCTCGACCTCATGCCAAGCAAGTTTGCCAAAATGATGCTTCGAGATACCTGAACCATGCAATTCCCTCTCCTCTTCGTGTGCGCCCCTTCTCTCTCTCCTCCTGCTCTCTCCTACTGACACGCCTCTCGCGCCTCTGCCCCTTCTCCCAACCACCACCTCCTATTATGTGTCGCACCGCTTTCCATGCAACCAACCGACTCACTGCTTTTCCTCTCCTTCCTCTTCTCTTCTTCTCTCTTTCTCTTCCTGCTGCGCCACTCCTTTGCGTTGTGCTACTGATTTTCCTTCTCCAACGACGATTCCAGCACAGACGACGATGCTGGCTACGGTGGTAGCTACCCTACGACGGCGATGGAAGTGATGGCAGCACATACAAGCACCGTCAACAAGTCTCTCTCCACCGTGCCTCGTTTATCTATTTTTCATGATTCGATCGATTTCTCCCAAAATCAGTATATACAAATATCAAATCAACATCAATAAAGAGAATAAAAGAATTTACTTGCCTTGATATCACCTATTTCCTCCGGCGATGGCAGCGGCTCCTCTACTCTGCTCACGTGCGCCTCTTTTTCCTTCACCCGCTGCATGAATTAGAGGGTAACTAGTTAAGAGGGCTTCTTCAACTTCCATATCCGGTGCCGATTCCTTCAACAATGGCAGCTGATAGCACCCGGTGCCACTTTCCCTCTCTCTCTTCCTTTCTTTTTTCTCCGTTCCCTCCTTTCTTTGTCTCTCCCCTCTATTTCTTTCTT
>JAODPA010068426.1:0-10218 GCA_025585075.1 Nepenthes mirabilis | reverse complement strand
TATTCAATAACTAAATCAACCTGAGAAATTTAAAGTCTAGATTGTCAGAACCTTGAATATCAAAATAGGCAGATCCTGTATTAATGTCAGTAAGAGAACAACAATTTTGATGTTAATCAATTGACCATAGTTAACTTTCTCTCCACTATACCTACAAAGGTTGTAGTGGCAATTAGGCTCCAAAAATAGAAAAGTATAATGTCGATTAAGCAGTATAAGAAAGTTAAGTTTTATCAGCTAAAAATTTTGCTCGCATTGCCCTTATGATCTCACATTGATATGCTTGAGTGGCCTTTCCAAGATTGTCCTAATGCTTTAATAGATATGAAGACTCTTTGTTTGAATTAATAAGTTCAAACTTAGACAAAAGTAGAACTATAACAATGTTCAAATACTTTTGAAAAATATTCTAAGGTAGAAGATTTTTATTTTTATCATTTTATTCCTTTCTCCTTCAAAAAGAAATAGATAGTTTTACTTTTAAGATACTTTAACTAAGAGAATACTATTATCAATTGAGAGAAAAGTATTTAAAAATTACTATTTTAAAATATCGTGGAGCGACTTCTTTTAGGGAGCAGAACTAGTCCTCTAGAGAATATCACCTCTTCTCTCACAACCCACGACTATTATCTTCTATGCAGAATATGTGATCAATCATCTAATATTTTATATGCTAATTTAGATAGCATGATACAACGATTAGTATCGGAGCATATTTTAGAAAGTTATTCAAATCCTATGATTTTTTTTTTAGTATTGTGGTGTATAGGATTCAAATTCTTTAATCCAATGTTTGCTTTAAAGTTCTTTGGGTTGAAACTTTTTTCCAGGGCTGCATAATCAACACTATTTGTGGACATAAGTTTCAAAAATATTTTGACATATGTGGATTTTAATGATATCCTGGGAAATGTTATGACTGAAGACACCACACAAAATGGTGTCAATCACGAAAATGAGCAACCCTAAATCATGATCACATTACCATGGCAACTTAGTTTCAGGAGATGTCCCAAGTGGTCAAAATGCCTTAGAAAAACATACGAGATCAATCTAGATTGGTTGAACCTCCGGCTCAAAAGATGAATAGGATGCTAAGATTTAGTTGTAGTTAGATTGAAAACCTTGAAGGTCGAATATAGATATCAAAGCTAGGGCTAGCGAAATGTCTAGTAACAAAAGACTAAGATCCATACTCATATGATATGCTAAACTTTAGATCCAACTTGTTAAATTTAGAGACTGAATTTTAAAAGACATGACATATCAAATGATTAAGGTTGTTAAAAGGCTTGTGATGTTAGAAGGTCAAGAAGTCTGTGTATTTGAGATACCGAATGTGACTAAGATATTATACTGTCACAATTTCAAAAATAACAAAATAAATCCACCAAGAGATCGATATCATTATATATGTGATCTGTAATTGCCAGTGCACTACACTAATGCCAACAAGAGAGTTACAAATTAGAAGTTAGTTAATTGACTTATAGTTTACATCTTCCCAATAAGCCCACGATTGTTGTAGTCACAATCATTTCTTGAAAATCATGGAAGTACTATGTCAATTGATCAGTACATAAATACTACATTTTATTGGTTAGTGAAACTGCTATTGTGCTCCATGATTTCACGTTGATGTGCTTACCAGATTGCTTTCAAGTAAGTTTAGTACATTTATAAATATGAGGTCCCTCCACCAAAATTTAACAAGTCTAAACTGATGCAAAAACAAAGTCTACCAAGGTTCAAACACTTCTTGAAAATATTTTGAGATGGAAGCCTTCTATTCTCTCTATTCTTTCTTCCTTTATCCTTTTGAAAAAAAAAAAGGCTAAGTAAACTTTCAGATAATTCAAATGAGAGAATTTTTATTATTTCAAATGGAAAGAGTTTTTGGGAGCCGTTCTTCTAGGTCTTTATTCAAGGACAATTTTTATGATACAAAGCTAATCTTCTAAAAAATCTTTAACACTTCTTTTCACAACCAATGCTGCCATTTCTATTATAAAAAAAGATAGTCATTCCTCTAACATTTAGTGCACTAGTTTGTTTAGCAAGATACTAGTTTGAGTATCAAAGAGTATTTTAGGGAGATATCCCTACCATATAACATATTATTTGTATCTATAGTGTCGATAAATGAATTTTTTAATCTAAAACTTGCTCCAAAAATCTTCAAATTGATCCCATTTTTTTGGTATACATCATAAGAGCAAAGAATGATATAAATGATTGAGAACATATTTTTTTTGTTCACATTTCTAAAAAGAAAGAAAAGAAGAACAAAGGAGAAACAGGGAGGGTGGATTGAGTTCCTTAGCCAATACCCTTGGGGCAAGTGCAAGGAGGAAAAAGTTGATAGCAATCAATTGGGATGCTATTGTAGGAGGTGTGTTCCACTTGTAGAGTTGGTATTCATATTCATCCCAATTCTAATTATATAATTGACAATTGTGTTTCCCTCTCTTGAATTGTGATTGATTAGTATTTTCCAATTCCTAGCCATGAACTTTGTACTATTCAGAATGAGTCCCCAATTAGGGTTTTTATCATGTGCACTCGTTGGATTTTCATCACTACAAAAAGAGAATGATATTTAATGGCTATCTTCTCTAGGCCCATCTTCTCGGCAACATAAAGGGTGATCCAAAAAGTCTTAAGTTTGGTTATGATGATATCTATGATTCTTAAGAAGCCATTGAAAGAAACGAACCACCTTTTGATGTAGTCTCAACTTTGAGTTGGTCCACATCAATATATGTGGTCTTTTCAAGATGAAAATATTTAAACGAGTACTTTACTTTATCATATTTATTGATAATTGTTCAAAAAAATAGTAGGTGTATCCGTTGAAATCAAATGATAAAACCCATGACATCTATGAATAATTCCTACTTTGGTTGAGAGGCAAACGAAAAAGAATTTAAAGTGCATTATGAGTGACAACAATGGAGAGTATATTAGAGCATTCAACGTATATTTCAAACCCACAAAATTTGATACTAAAGAACTCCACCAAAAACACTGCAATTGAATAGAACAGTTCAATGAATAAATAAGACGTTAATCGACAGAGTTTGCTTCAAAACTTGCCTGCCCATCCTTTGCCATACAAACATCAGTGCTAAATTTGATCCAATCTTGTGGGTGGAGAAGCCAACTTAGTGTATCGTTATCCATTTTCCTAAAGTTGGGCATTCAGGTGGAGAAATGGACATTGTTAAGGTACTCCGCTAATTGCCAAATAGCCTAGGCTAAGGGGGCTCTTCATGTAAGTCAACAAAAGATGAGTAGGTCCATTCATTTTCATATGACCTTGTGAGACGTAAGAAATAAGCAAGTGGCCGAAGAAGTTGAGAGTAGATTTATTCTTGTACATTGCTTTGCTACAAGGTGGAAAGGAAGTCTTGACCCAATAATCTATTCCAAACCCATATATTCCTACTACATTATTGGAAAATGTGATTAATCATTTTAGAGAACCCACAATGACTACATCCAAGAGTTTGAAGGATTTCTAATCACTTTTTGCATGTTAGTAAGCATTTCATATTTTAATTAAAGCCAAATAAAAATCTTGAAATTGGGAAAGAAATTTAAGTTTGCAAACCCTCTCTCATTGCCTATTGTTATCTCTATTGGCCTCTTAGAAGTGGGAGAAAGCTGATGATATAGTGTACTTTCCCAAATAGCTGATCTAGATAACAATATCTGTAGAGGGTGATGTGATACTACTATAAATTCCTCTTAGCAATAGAATCTCTTCGTTGGTGAGCTTTTCCGTGACAAAGTCCCAAATTCAATTACCATATGTCAATTTGTAGTCTGCAACCTTCAATACAGTTTCAGCTACAGTAATGGTTAAGTGAGGTTTAAAGAAGAAGCAGAGTTTTCCAAGCCAACGTATTCTTTCAAAACTTAATAGTGTCGCCGTTTTCCAATTGGAAACTTCATGCCTTGCATAAGGAGATTTTGTGGTTTGAGGATGATATGCTAGGTATAAGAGATTTTGAAATTATTTTTGACAGTAAAAAAATCCTCAAAAGGAAGGTATTTGGCTCTAAAGATTTGAGCCTATTGCTTATTTTAACTGTGCATGAGTTCCCTACCAATTTTGCCAAGGAAGGATAAGTTGTTCCATTCGGCTTTCCTTGGACTAAGACTACCAATTTTTTTAGTTGCACACACTTCACTCTATTTAATCAAGCGGATTTTCTGCTTACCCAAAAGAAAGTTTCAATTAGTTTGATCAAATTGATTGTATATATTTTTATGAATGGCTTGATTTTGTACGAGTTACATAGGGATCGCTTGGGCTACTTCTTGAATGAGTGTAGTTTTACCGGTGATAAATAGGTGCTTCACCATCTAGTCTTGGAGTCCCTTCCCTAGTCTTTCAAGGGTGGATTTATAATGTTTATTAGTGACTCTTTCTTGAATAATTCGAACACCAAGAAACTTCCTTGAATCATTAACCTTCTTAAATCTGCAATTCTTTAAATATCTCCGATCAATTCTTTTTCTACACATGGGGAGACGAAGATGGGTGGCTTAGGCTAGTTAATGTATTGTCCTAGGGATCGATAGAAATTGTCATGTATTTTAATAATCATGATATGTTTAGTGCTTGTTTTTCAAACAAAAGCAAATCATCAGCATAGAAAAGGAGAGAGATACGGAGATTCCTTTTACAAACTTTGGTAGGCTTCCACTTTTCTTAAATAACTTATTAATTTATCATTTATGAGAGTCTCTCAATATAAAGAATAAAAGTATAAAGAGATATGGCATCACTTTATCATAGTTTGCACTCCGGGGGAAAGATGTTAGCGGCCTCCCCATTCCAAAGCACCAATGTTGAAGTTGACACGATGCATTCCATAGTCAGGTTGATAAAGTCCAGAAGGAGTCCTAGGAACTCAGTAGTATCATGAATGATTATTCATCTCCACTTGTCATAGGCTTTAGTCAAGTCCATCTTTAGGATTATACTGCCATTCTTTTACTTTAGCTTTACAGGTGGAATGAAAGATTTTCTAGGCTAATAGGATATTATTCTAAGTTGTCCTATCATGTAAGAAGCTCAACTATATAGTGCTAACAAAATTATTGAGCAGGGGACACAACTAGGGGATGATGACTTTAGTAATAACCTTATAAGTGATGTTATAAAATGAAATGGGCTTGAAGTGGCTCAAATTTTTTGGAGTATTAAATTTTTGAGGATGAAAGTAATTACGGTATTATTAATCCCCTTGTTTAACTTATTGGCTTGAATTATATTTGTCACAATTTGGAGAAGATCTCCCTTTATGAGCTCCCATAGATTTTGAAAAAAGAAAGCATATAACCCATTCAGCCGAGGGGCTATGAAAGGCTTCATGTAGAAAAAGGCATTTTTAACTACCTCCATATAAATGGTAGCTTTCAAAATCCTCCTATCAAAATTCATATTAGTGGGCCAGTTAATGTGAAGATTAAAGTACATCATTTAAAAATACCAAACAACAACCTTCTTAAGTTTATCATTATTGTCAACCTGACCACCATTTTTATTATTCAGCATGGATATCTCTTTTTTGCTTCTTCTATTGATTGTAGTAGAAAAGAATGATTTTTATTTATCTTGCATTGGGAAAACCAATTTAACCTCAATTTTTGATGCCAAAACATATCCTTCCTTTTCAAGATCTTGCTACATTAGTGGAGAAGATTTGATTAGATCTCACATTGACAAGTAGAGTCAATTCTAGCTAGGACTTCTTGCTCACATTTGAGGTGCTTAGCTAATCTAGATTTGCTTTTCAAAAAGTTACCAAAGTGTTTTTGTTTTAGTTCAATAATCAAGATTTTAAATTATTAACTTTCTCAACTATATTACTATTTGAATTTCTTCAAGTCTCATCATCTCCTTATACATCGGGTATCAAGTCTGCATAACTTGAAACCTAAAAGGCCTCAAGGACTTTTGTGGGATGGTGGAGTTGTCAATGTTAAGGAAGATAAGCTAATGATTATATGTGACTCTGATAAGATTAGTGACAATAGCCATCTGGATTTTGTATTTCCACTACTCATTGGCCACTGCTCGATCAAGGTTCCTGTGAATAAAACCCAATGGATCATGCATATTCCACTAGGTATGCTTGCGCGCTTTAAGGCCCAAATCAAAGAGGCCACAAGCATTAAGCTAGGTTTAGAACCGGAGGCATATCCTAGATTTGTCGATTTTCTACCCTATTTCTCATTGGATAAAAGGAAAACATTTAAATCACCTACCCTATTTCTCATTGGATAAAAGGAAATCATTTAAATCACCTAGAAAACACCATATTAGAGAGCAATTTTTAGCTAACTTTTCCGTATCTACCCATAGCTGCCACCTCTATAGCATATTAGCTTTGGCATAAATGGCTATCACTATCCAATCAGGATTACCACCACTATACATGATAAGCATGTGCATAGCTTGCTCTGTGATCTCATTGATTTCAACCCTGATCAACTCCTTGTGCCAGAGAACACAAATCCCTCCAAACGTGATGGTAGTGCATCTATAATGGTAGTGCCATTCAACCTCAATCTACTAATGATTTTAGTTTCTCTAACGTGACTTATTTATGGCTCATGAATATTCACCATCATTTTTCTTATGAGTCGATCTGATTTCTTTAAATCCACTTCCAAAACCTTTCATAGTTGCTTCGCGATAGTTGTAGGAAATGGTCAGCATAATCAATCTTCCAAAGGGGTAGGCAACATCGCCTATGTTATAATCCGTCTTTTTTGGTATGATTCCTTCTATGCATCACCAATCAGTGAGTGGTCTTCTTTGAGACCAAAGGTCTTAAATCTTATTCTTTCATCATCAAGTATCATCTCATATTTTCTCCTTTATATACATCCCAAGGACCTGGATGTTCTCAAATTCTTATTCTTGTCCTTTCAAATATCATCTCATATTTTCTCCTTATTTACATCCCGAAGACCAGGATGATCTTAGATTCTTGGTTCTTTCTTTGTCATTCATATATAATCTTATGATTCCTTCATATTCACATCCCAAGGACTAGGATGATCTTAGATTCTTGGTTCTTGTCCTCCATAGTAACGTCTTGGGGAAGGTAGACCATAAATCATTTCATGGACGGAGTTATCCTCGATTACCACTGTAATTTCTTAAGACTTGTCAAGAATATAACCTGCTTCACTAAACGGCCAGGATACGGAGCTAGGGTATCCTCGAGTTTCTACCACAATATTCATGGCAAGCCAAAGAATGTTACCAGCTAAATAATCCTTGGTCCAGTTTCTTACTATTTTTACTTATCTTGGGAATCTTGATTCTTATTTCTTAACTTTGAGTGTCATTCGTCAGTGGCCATTTAATTGGAGTCCTTAAATTTGGAAATCTTGACTCTTGCATTTTTAGTCATGGATCTTATTCATCCATGGCCACTTTAACTTTTCATAAAGCCATTAGTCAAATTGCAAACAATTTCCTTCAACACGTGTTCATATTTTATAATATGATATTTCATATCATAACTCAACAATCATTGTTTCTTCACCTTAATTCTTTAATCCTCAAATATCACTTTTCTTCACATAACTAAACCTTTGGTAATCTTGGGAGTTCCACATAAATTTTAACAGTATAACTTTTATCAACATTTCATATACCAATATCTATTAAGATTAAATATTTCTTAATGCAATATCTTCTTGCCATAATTTATTTTTCATCATAAATTTTTTCAATTTTCGTTCTAGGGTTTAGTGAACAGTGCATGAATACAATCCAGACATGAAATGTGAGCTATACGATACAATCAAACCAATAATTCATAATATTCCTACGTAAACATGAAATTTATTCATAATATCATGAGAGAATTGGAAAACATGTGGTATTTTATACGAATCTTAAAAATGGAGAGTTTTGGAGCGAACAAAAAACAATAACGAAGAAAATAATAGTTAGGGAACACTTACCTCTACCTAATTTATTATTTTTCTTATTCTGATCAAAATGGAAGCTGTTAAAAATTCCTTTTCTTTCCTCCTTTCTTTTCCCTTTTCTTTCCTCTTCATTCATGTTCTAGTTGCCCCTATTCACTCTCCCCTGTTTTCTCTTTTAAAAACGCTAAATAGTAAGGCAGTAACAAATTTATCGAATGGGTACTGGACAGCAAAGCTGGTGAGCGCAATGTGCCTCCCTCTGGGCTTAAACCTACAGTGAGCCCAGAATATTCTATTTTTGGTGCCTCCTGCTGAGCTCAAGTTTGCAGTGAGCCGAACCCTGCATTCTTCCCAACTATGACAAATTCTCAATTTTTTTTAATTTTACTTATCCTGAACTTGATTATATTAATTATATTAACTTAATTACTAGACTTTATAATGTTTTGGGAGTCGGTATCTTACAACGTGGCCCGATGGTGGCTTATTGGTCAAGGCAGTTAATGGTTCACGAGTAGAATTACCCCCACCCATGACTTGAAGCTAATGGTTGTGATTTTTACATTGAAAATTTGGAGACACTACCTATATGGAGAGAAGTTTGAGGTTTATTCCAATCATAAGAGTTTAAAGTATCTATTCTCGTAAAAAGAATTGAATATGTGACAACGGAGATGGATAGATTTGCTTAAGAACTATAATTGTAAAATTTAGTTTCAGCAAGGGAAAACAAATGTAATTCCCGATAGTTTGAGTGAAAGTCCTTGGGTTTGGTGGCTCACTTGATAATCAAAAAATGGGAGATACTGGATGAAATGAAAAACTGCACTATTTGGTTATACTGCTAAGAGTCAAGAATGATGTTATCGTATCTTCAAGTACAGCCAGTGATTTTAGAGAAAATTAAAGATAATCAAATGAATGACCTATATTTATTGGAGATTGCAGGAAATTTCAATAGTAAGTCGCGAGCGAATTTTGATATTTGGGCAGACGGGATTCTTTGCTTTCTAAATAAGATTTGTTTCACAATATTGAAGAGTTAAAGGAGAAAATCTTTAATGGGATCCATAAATCGAGGTATACAATTCATTCTAGAGTGAATAAAATATATCAGGATATGAAGAGGTCCTTCTGGTGGCAGAATATGAGGTAGGAAATTATGGCTTATGTGGCAAAGTGTATCATGTGTCATCAGGTAAAAGTCGAGTATAAGAAGCTTTCAAGCTTTTACATCCTTTGCAGATTCCCAACTGAAAATGGGAGTATATGACGATGGATTTTGTCTCGAGGTTGCCTAGGATGACAAAACATATGGATACTGTTTAAGTGATTGTAGATAGGTTGATGAAATCGACCTATTTTTTATTGGTTCAGATGACGTATTCAAGGGATGAGTCGGCTCGTCTGTATATTAATAAAATTGTAAGGCTATATGATATTCCGGCTTCAACAGTTCTTAATTGAGATCCGAGATTTGTATTAAAATTTTTAGAAAGCTTGCATAAGGATTTGGGTACCAAGGTAAAGTTCAACACAGCGTTCTATTTGTAGACAAATGCCTAATCTGAAAGGACCACACAAATCCTAAAGGATATGTTGAGGTTATCGGTGTTGGAGATGAATGGCAAATGGGATAATTATCTATCGCTTGCCGAGTTTTCATGTAATAATAGTTATTAGTCGCATATCGGGATGGCCCCCTTTTGAGGCTTTATATGGATAGAAATGCAAGTCTCCTATCAATTGAGAAGAGATCGATGATCGCACATTGTTGGGCTTTAATATCAATCAGGATACTTCTGAGAAGATTAAAATTATTTGAGATTTACTGATTCTGCCTCAAAATCACCAAAAGAGTTGTGCTGATAGGAGGAAATCTGATTCGAGATTTGATGTGAGAGATCATGTACTCCTAAAAGTATCTCCGAGGAAAGAAATCTCAAGGTTTGGAGTGAAAGTAAATTAAAGTCAAGATTCATTAGGCTGTTTGAGATTTTGGAGCGAGTCAAAGAGGTGGCTTTAAGATTTTCTTTGCCTCTGCGTTTGGCGGATCATTGTGACGTGTTCATGTGTCTAAGTTGAAAAAATATGTATATGATCATTCGCATGTGATTGAGTTCTAACCATTACAAATTGATAAGAGTTGATTGTATATTAGGGTTTATGTGTCACGAACTCGAATCAAGTAGGTCAATGTAAAATAATTAATCATAAATTTTAGAATTTAAAATTTTAAATAATTTTAAA
>JAODPA010068425.1:0-32800 GCA_025585075.1 Nepenthes mirabilis | reverse complement strand
TTTAAATCTAATAAGATATAATCCAACGGCCAAAATGAAGTACTCGTTACTTGCAAATGACAATTAGAAATTAAAAGACTCGACTGACCCGTATCTCAGACATCGTTCTGACATCAACCCATCGCCATGTTTGCAGTCAAGCCTCCCTTTCTAATTGGTTAATAATGAGGGCATGACATTCCAGATTTTACTCAACTATTAATTTAACTATTTAAATATCATGATCTATAAATGAACTCCAAAAACGAGACGGAGTAGTTTATAAGACACCCATCATATGTGAGATTCAAAAGGGATGGAATTACATTAGATTATCTAATCTCACTTTATATCAATTACCTGTTAGAAATATATCCCACATAACATATAAATTATTAATTTATTAAATTGATTAAATATTTCTATTAGTTTATATATATAATAATGAGAAATTTTCTAAAAGACACGCATGTTCAAGACGTATCCTTTAATAGAAAGGACATATCATTTTTCAATAGATGTCTTTAGTGAATAAATGTCTCTTTGAGGCATATCACTTCTCAACGATTATGACTGTTCATGGCGTATCTATTGGACGAAAGGAGGAGCATTTTAGTAATTTCGGAATGGTCCTCTCTCCCTCTATAAAAGGACGTCATTGGCCATCATTTTAAGAACACACACAAGATTTGTTAAAGTTCTACAAACCACAAAGAGAAGAGATAAATCATCCCCTAGTTCTTCGAAACAAGAACAATTACAATATTACATAAGGATTAACGCTAATGAATTCATGTACGTTAGGGACACACACACAAGATTTGTTAAAGTTCTACAAATCATAAAGAGAAGAGAGAAATCATCTCCTGATTCTTCGAAACAAGAACAATTACAATATTGCATATGGATTAACGCTAATAGATTCAGATACGTTAAATTTATCTATAATTGATTAATAAATAAAGAAATATGATAATAAAAATTCTGTAAATAAAAATTATATCTCACTAAAGTTTTCTTACATTATCATGCTAAAAACCCTTACAAAGGAAGGTCAGGTCAGACAAGATGTGCACAAACAGAGACCCCATGACGTAGGCTTTGAGGATGGTCAGATCGGATGCATACAATCTTATTCCAGTAATAGAGTGATGATATTTCTATGTTGTAGAACCATGAACTCTGCGTAAAACTTGACCGATTCTACCGTTTTGCCAATATGCCGGAACTAATGACTGATGCTGTAACATTTTGTTAGCATTACACAAACATTAACGTTTTCGTGTTGTTTCCCAGATTACACAGTAGACTACGACGTCAAGGAAAAGCACTACAAACTGTACATATGGCCAGCGAATTCAGCAAGAATGAGTGCGAACACTGGCAAATTAGAGATCCCAATTATATCCCAGAAAAAAAAAAAAAAAAAAAGAACAGCTCATGCAATGAACACAAAATTCCTAATCCAATTCAGCAGAAATGCCAATTGACAAACATAATAACTTTCTGTCGATCCAAATAAATTTCTATGCACCAAATAGCATTATACCTCCATCCTGACCCCAGCCGTTTGTCACTTAATGTCAGCAGCATCTGCCCGGCCTTTCAATCGGTGCCTTGTGTCGAGTTCACTCCGGCAATCATGCCACGTTTATCCTATTTGCCTCCTCGTGATTTCCCTGATCGCCGCTTCCACGTGCTCTGCATCATGGAGAGAAATCAGGAAATAGTTAGAGAATTCAAAGGAAAAAGGAAACAAAATAGAAGGGAGCTTTGATCGAAGTTATTTCATTTTGGTCATAATTTTTTTCTTATCCGAGTCCAAATATGGACTAGCCATGGAATGAATTATCGGCGTATATATATATATGTCGGCTGATATATATATATAAAAATAGTGGCTGGCACGTCTCATATATCGATCGATATTTGTCCCCAAGGTCTGATTTTTTTTTAAAAAAAAAAAATTGCATTTGACACGTCCGACATTGGTACAAATCACCAATCTGGCCTCAACCAATAACAATACAAACAATTTCATCCATGGGCAAAACTAATGCACTTTAAAGCATGAGGGTGAGTGCACATACCAGAGGTTTGTCATCAGCATCTTCAACATCTCCACATTCTAAAAGGTCGGTCTTATTAGGTTCGCTGGTTTTAATACCAGCATCATCTGGCTTCACTCCTTCATTGGATTGCTTGTGAGACACTTTGGTTTTTGTCACTTGTGAAAGAGATATTGACATATCTAGACCGTGATAATCCTGTGTTCTACCTTCCATGCCTCCTATTTGTCCACTTTCTCGAGAGGGTTTCACTTCTTTCTCAGATTCCTCAAGATCACTTGGGCTCTCATCTCTAGTTTCTGTGTTTCTTCCTTCGGGGTCAGACCCCTGTTCCTCATGGCATGGCATGCTCTTCTCGGCATCATTTGCCTGCTCTCCCTTGAGATTGCCTGGAAAAACATCAACAATACAGATTTAAATGTGAAGCTTATTTGGTCAGATTTTGGCACCCCAGAAACAGAGATTCGCAGGGTAAAGAAGAATCATTTTGATGAATAGCAAAACAATAATGAGAATCTTTATCAGAATCTATCGGAGCAGTGCACTAGTATTCCTATCAACATCTCCAAATCATTCAGGCATCAAGATAATATACATCATTGCTTGCACCATGATGTCTGTGAGAAGGCTTGCAAACAATGAACAACAGTGCCAATCAATCTCAAAAGCCTCAGTTTTTCAGTTCAGAATCTGATGTGAGGAGGACACATTTCCTAGGACAAATTTTGCCTTGCTTCCTTCGTTTTTGCCTTCTTCTAGGCTGGCTGGCAATTATTTGGGGGGCAAAGGGAAGGGAATGAATTTCAAAGCCTGTCTGGTTGGAACTAGGTGGGAATTCGATTATTAGGAATATTTATTCCCCTAAAATTCTTATCACGTCTGTTTGTGGGAATTTTGGAATGGAAATGATAACACCAATATACAGGTGGGTTTACCACTGGAGCTCAGGGAAAAAAATATTCCCTGCTGGACCATCACCACCTTGCCAGCCTTTGCCACCCCTGGCCACCGCAGTGGTGGTAATATTATTACAGGCGGAATATTTAATCTATGCACACACTAAACAAGGGAGTGGTGGTAGAATTTATTCCAGGATGGGATATTCACTCCGTGCACACACTAAACAACATATTATTTAATCCCCCCTTATTTCCTGGTAACATATAAGATATACTTTCTAGCCACCAAACCCCACATCAAATCTATCCATATGGGACAGAATTGAGCACCATGAACTTTTATATGGGCTATAGAAAATTGTTGAGGCCTTTGTGGCCTACCTGAGTCAGACTTATCAACTTTGATTGTCTTGACTTCACAATTTGACGGGCTGGATCTGTTCTCAGCTTCCTCTGATGGAAAAGTAGTTTTCCCCCCTGATACATCTTTCCTCAGTACAGAATTTTTCCTCTCTGCCACCTTCCTCTTATTATTAGAAGATCTGCCAGCCAAATCCATATACATGAGAACAATGAAGAAAAGAGTTCAGAATGAAAACGTGGGGACAGAATTTCATGAACATCTACAGAGATAGAGCATGGTCTCACCTCTTATCTGATCTCTTCTGCCTTGATCCATTTGAAAACTCATTTTTGTTGTCTGGTGGCCTATAAACAAGCAAAAGTAGATTGATATTAAATCCATAAATGTGACTGAGTCTAAGGATATATTTTCTTACTAAAGAAAAATAAATTTAAGCACTCCACAGCTACACTACAACATCCTATCAAGCAAGTTATAGAATTGGATCCATTTATCCAGCCAAAACATAATTATTCCTAGTAATTTCAGAGTATAGGACAAGTAAACACATACATTCCTTTGTGAGGACTCCTTGAAGTGGTTGGCCTCTGTAAAATAGAGAACTATTAGACTGAGGTTTATCGCTTGAGAGAAAACTAACGATTGAGTATAGCATTGAAGTCTCAGTTACACAGGACAATCCCTGGGAAAATATTTATTACCGTTTTAGAGCTATGAGCATCATCAATGAGCTCCCAGCGCTCCTTTTCTAGACGAAGCACTTCTACGTCCCCATCATCATATAACAGCTACAACATAATATATAACGTTCAGAATTCACTAACAGAACTGTGGCCAGTGTTGATAAAACAAGATTGAGGATAACCCAAAGACAATAATGACTGCAAATGAAGAAGCTCTTCATTGAAAAATGAAGCTTTTCATCTACAATAAATAACAAAACAGAAGAAATAGTAACAGCAGCCTACCACATGCTTCTTTTTCTCAGGATCATAAGATTTTACCACACCTTCATAAAACCTGTTCATTTGAGCACAATAAAATTGGTTTATGATAGAAGAATTATTGGAGATTACCGCAAGAGAACCACTCAAAATTGCAATAATAAAATAGAATTCATCTTTTTAGTTTAAAAAGAATGCCTTTACAACTGATTTCCCATTTTCAATAAATGTGTATAGCGTAAAGCTGGATGGAAATGCAGACACAAATGTACAGGATAGCAGGAAAATTTAATCAGGGACAAAAAAGGTTGGAAGAAATCAACACCGTCTTCAATTTCTTCCCTTGCAAGGAAGGATGACACCAGGAGGATACCCTTTGAATATTTTCCTCACAAAAATCCCTTGTACAGAGAGGACAGAAACATTTTTTGAGGGCCATTGGAATAATTCTTGCTTCATTAATGTTGTCCAGTGTGGACTATGTACTCAGACTAAATTAGTCAAAGCTTGTTGATATTCTGAAACTCAAGTTCCTGACCACTGATTGTCAGCAATTCAGATGAAAAATGTACACGAGTTGGTGCAGTGATAGAGTTGAGACATCAACAAAGCCATAACTCTTCACCAAATCATCTGAAATTGCAAGGGTACTAATCTTTTTTTTACTACCTCATTTCAAGTATCTTCCATTCTTTTTCCCCCTTACTGGAACCAGAGGGCTAAGCAGGATTTCAATAGTTAATGATCCGTAAGTCCTTGGAAATGTCACAGCCAGAGAGACAAAAACAAGACAAACACATCAATCAGTTCCTAATCTATTCTGTGATAGAAGAGGAAAATTTCTTATTCTATTCTTCATCAGAAATAGCTAACTTATTAATTGTTGAAAGAACTCTAGTTCTTATATCTTGCTCATACCCCTCACCCCAGGGATAGTCACAACACTGTCAGTTCTTTAAGGTCTACTGTTCCTCAAATGTCATTGCGTGGATTAGCATAGTAGTAGGAGTGTTAGTCAACACCCTATTTTATCTCTTGCTTACAGAACACACAGTCAAGCCAAGCCCTTAACTGCTTAAATTGTATTATATCTCCTTTGTCTGGTCAAGAAAGGAGAAAGCCCAGGGAGCAAGCTATGTCTAACCTCAATCTAATGACTCTCCCATTGGAGCAGTGGCTAGCCTATTTTTCAAGTGCTCAAGCCATCTAAATACCCTCACCCCACGTTATCCACTATAGCTGCGAGTGCTAGTCCTAGCATAACACAATGACTTTGATTTTATACTGCATTCTTTTGAGTTGCTGTGAATGGAAATGCAATCTGGCTTCGAAGATATGGGGAAGACATCATGGACTTCATGAAGATGATATTGGAATAATATTCAATTCCGATCATTCATCTCAACATATAAATTTCCCTTTGTCTAAAAACATCTACAACAGTATCCTCAAAGTTTCAAAGATATAACGACGACGATGAGGGCAGAAGGAAAATTATTGCCCTTGAGAGGTAAGTCTAAAAGGTGTCTTTAGTTGAATAACATGGCATCAAAAATCCAGGAAAAATATTATGCACATGCTCAAAACAAAAAAGATCATGTCATCAATTATTTGCCATCCATCAAACCCCAAAGGGAAAGCGTCAAATGAAGATGCCTTCTTTTTGGTGAGTGAAAGTATTATACGCAGAAAACAGTCACTTTTTATATTCATTTTCCAATAAATGCCCTAATTACTCCATTAGAAACCCTAATCTAGATGCAAAAATGCAGAGATTTTTTTTTTTTTTTTTGGAGAAACAGAATTTCTTATCATATCGAGTCTTCATTTCTCATGTATAGGAAAAATAAATACTTACTTCTTATCCAATGGCCACCACACTTTTATCCTGCAATCAACCAAATCTTTGGCATGATTTCCCGCTTTTGATGTGCACTGGAGGAAAGAAGTGACTTAGGCTAATTCTTTGATGCTATCAGTGGACAAATCATCATTTTCAAGACAACAAACATCAAGGAAACAGCAGAAGAATAAGATTGAAAAGGTGACAGGACTGATGGAGCTCAATCAGGGGAAAGGAATACTTGCATATATGGGTGACAATTATAGCAATGTTCTTAAAAAAATTCTGTTCCCACGTAGTAACATATGCAGCTTTACAGGACAGTGTCACGGAAATCAGACATGCCCAGTGCAAATTAAACAACATAATTAGAGTATCGAGAATCTAATCACACATGCATACGCCAAAAAATTTAACTCAGTAAGCACCACCGGATGGATTTATTCTCTTTTCCCTTTTTAAATGAGGGACAAGAAGCATGACCAGTGCAACAAAACATTGTGACCTTTCAGAGAGGTGATGCCCTAAGTAAACCGGTTTACTAGATAAGCCATCAATTCATTCCCCTATCCAGAGAGGGGCGTAAATCCAAAAAGCTCTCCACTTTCCAAGCACGCAATAGCAACAAACATTCCATAAAATGCAGACAAGGGAGAAACAAACCTTAGCCAATCCTGCAATGCTTCTTCTCTTTCGCTTCTTGATAGATCCCACCACAGACTTGGCATTACTACTGATGATAATCTTCTCAGTCCCCACTAGAGACTTTGACCCCTACAAGATAAATTAACAGCATAGATTCCAGATGCTAATATAAGAGGACGATATAAGAGTATATTTTGTTCTTAGAAAATATCCCGAGATGAATAAAAGGGGAGAGGGAACACCTTCTGGTCACTCAAGTCAGCTCCTTCAACTTTATGCTGACCTTGATCATTTCCCCGATCAGAGCCTTTATCCGTGCGTTTCTTTCGAATACATGATACAAACAAATCTGTCTCATTGGGTCTGGGATCATTATCTCCTTGCATGGATGACTTATTAGCCAAAGTCGTGTGAATTGGATTCTTCACAGGACTCCTTGGGAAAGACAATTTGGAAGGACTCCTAGCAGATATTGATCTTTGCCGCTTAGGTACAGAAATACTAGTTGAATCACTACCCTTCCTTTTCTTTTTATTATTATCTCCATCATTTCTTTTGCTGCTTAAGAGATTATCATGTCCATTGCTAGAATCAAACTTACCTGACACTTCCATACTATCCAAATTGATTTCCCTCACCACGTTTAAGATATCAACATCATGTCTTACATGTTTCGCTTCACTCAATGAAGAATCACTTTTCACCACATTTTTTGCCTTATTTTTTTGAGATTTTATGTATTTGATTAGTTTGCCAAGTGACATTTCATTTCCATCTCTTTCACTGTCTTCGAGAATCTCATCCTCCGCAATTTCAGGACGAACCTACCATAATACAAACAGGAAGACAAAAGAGGCAAGATTATCACATCATCAAAAATAATGACTAAAGTAGTTAGTGAAAAAATGCAAAATATTTTTGGCTTAGGAGCATACCATTCCATTGACTTCCAACTCAAGTGATTCAAAATGAGCTAAGACAGAATCATCAGCCAACCATGTCTGCCCAGCACAAACCTATTTAGAAACAGTTGGGTTACAATTTGAATGCTGAGTCATACTCATAAGCCATCCGTATGCCTACAATCCCAGTTTTTATTTGAATATTATTTGATTAAAAATTTCAGAAGACCCCTGAATCTCAGTAGCAAAAATAGCTGTTTGTGAATACCATCAGGTTGCAAATCGTCAACAGAAGAAGATTGAAAAAGAATATTCTAAGTACCACTGAAAGACAGTTTTCATTGGGGAAACAGATAGAAGCCATATGGTAAGGCATAATAGTAAGATAGCCAAAGAAACATAAATAAATGTTGATTGAGAACACTATTTCCATAGTATATCTCAGCTAAAAGGTTTGATGTCAGCATTAGATCTCGTCCACATGGGGCACCTTTATTTATGGCCATGTGCATGCATACTTGATTAAACAGAAGTTGGTAAGCAGGGAAAAGAAGAGAATGGACGTGAGAATCTATCAAGTAGAGCCGGAGAAGCAAGATTGATTTCTGGGAAGTAAGAATTAGGAATGGCAGAAATTATCCAATATCACCAGAAAAGTACAGGTCCTAAACATTCAATTCAACTAGAATATCTCAACAAAGTTCAACAGCCTGCCTTGAGCAGATAACATTCAAGGATTTCCGAATCATATGTGATAATTCAAATAGTAGTACTCAATAAAATTGTTGCATTGTTGATAACACTGTAGTCAATCCAAATTCCCAAATCACTCAGTTATTCCCAGGATAGACAAGAGCTTCATCTAAAGGGTCTTACTTCAGCAGGGTGTTTGACATAATGACAGATGTTGACTAGATCATGAAAATGCTGAACCACATAATCTTCTATTATTCTACAGCAAATTTTCTCCTGATATATGCCACAAACATCAATATCAATGTAGCATCTTACATTCCATTTAATGTAAGGCATTATCATTTGGCTGTAAATTTTCTACTTATACATAATTAAAGCCTTAGAGTCTTCCTCCCAATTAGCGGAATTTACAAGCCCTCTGCATGCTACATAGTGGTGAACCGTATACCAATGTGGTTTTTAAAGAAATTTCTTATGTAAAATGTTGCATGTCTACAAACTGCATCCTGGATAGAGCGGCCAGTAAACCCCCAGTAAATCGAGTTGCAGCCATGGTTGAATGGTCATAATCCCAGGGTGTCACAGACTTTACATTATGTCACTGCCATTGTGGTCTGAATGTATTCTGATTTGTAATTTGCTCCCTATATATGGGTTTTTGAGAATCTCACTCGAAAAAACACAATTTTATTCCAGTAATGAACAGCAGTAAATTTTTTTTTAAGTAATATCCATATGGTTTGTACCACTATAGTTAATTAGCAGAAATTTATGGTGGGTTTGCATTATTCTGAGGTTGAGCTGCATGTTATGTGGTCATGTCCTTACCGGAGTTTGGGGCATATAGCCACAGTACTGGGTCAGCTCTAATGTTGCCTGTAACGCTCTGAACAGACCTCTGGCCCAATTATTAAGTATCTTGAAGCCCTATGTCCGCACTCAAGACCAATAAAAGGGAAGAGCTCCTATTGCTAGCTCACTGCCACTCACCCAAATCACTTCAAATCTTCCATGTAGGAAAGGATGTCAAAATCTCCCCAGTAAAATCCTAGCATCCTCGTTAGCACCCAAGATCTTTTACGTGGAATGAGGGATTCCATAGGCAACAGATACATCTTCTAGATGTAGCTTCCATGGGCAGGTCACCAGAGCCCAAGATCTTTCCCAAGAGATGTGGGTTTCTAGAGGTGTCTCTCACCTGCTTCTGTGCATGATGTAGCACATAGTCCTGCACAGCAATTAATTATAACCACCCACAACACCCTGAGTAGGCCATTAGCCTACAACCTAGCCCCCTTAAGACATCTGTCCTCGTTCAAGCTAGAGGAACCAAACTCTCCTTTACGTAAAGTTGCTAGAGTACGATTAACCTCTTATTGCTCGTAGTAAGGCCACTCAAAATCTTGGAACTGAAACTCATATCCTTCCATGTGGGATGGAATGTCAAACAATTTCCTAGAAAACAATCATAGTGTTGGCCCCATAGACACGAAAAGAAGGTTTTTGAAGTAATAATTACCTGTACTGATCTAATCAAATGAGATTTTGAATGCTTAATGTTGCTATAAGGTTTTTAGCAGGGCAGTGATATAGAAAATCTAGTAAAGAAAAGTCAATTAAAGAAAGCAAATGCAGGCATTTGGCTGCAATTTTCACCATTTTTCAGGTTTTTGGAAAAAGTTGTATCTTCTTAGCACCGAAGAGTAACAGAAGATTCTGGTGATATAATTAATCACAGTGGTCCAGCTAAAGGCTTATAAAAATAAAAAATAATTTAATATTTTAACATAAAAATTATTGATATTCCAATATAGAAAATTAATTGTGTTCTCAATATATTAACAGGGGCCTCAGTGCTGGGCACTTGGCTGTCTGCTACCCCATCAACCTAAAGAGGCAGAGTATAAAATTTCGGGAGAAGTTATCAATTGCATACAGCCATGCACACATCACCCCTCCCCCACTCTCTTTGAAATCCAAACATGGTTGATCATAACACAAGATGTAAAAAACAAAAAGTAGAAAACCAAGTATTGCTGATGAATCTAGCCTCTGTCCTTCAACTATGCACCCACTGGGAAGGGGGGCAGCAGAAGAAATTGTCAATGAGAAACATCAATGATATGAAATTTGCTTCCCGAAAGTTGAAATTGAAGTTTCATTTTCAAAATCTCTTTTCCTCTTCTACAACATGCTAAAGAAAACATGCAGCCATGACATAGGGACTGTAGACATACACCAGTCCTGGATGGAAAAAGAGGCAGGGACACCTAATGGTTCAACTCAAAATATCTCGTCAAGTTGTGCTGGCATTGTCTCCTATAACATGAGCTTGTGGAGTCATGTTTGAAAAGTAATAGTTGAGAAATAACAGGCCAATGATGGTTTGATTTCAAAAATAAACCCAGGAGGTTTTCTAAGGAACACAAATCATAGAAGCTAGAACTACCCTATAAACATTTCTCAATACACATTTCTTCCAACTTCCATGGCAATCTCAACAATCGTTCTTTTTCATTCTTAAACTGATCATAAATGTTCTTCCACAAGAAGCAAGTAGAAGTAGAATGCATACCTCGGCATCATTTTCTTCTTTTCTTTCACACAATTTATACAGCATTGATGGCAGGGAAACCGACGCAGGTGGATCTTGATGACCATCCAACTTTTGACCTAATCTCTTGATGATTGAAAGCCCAAGGTCACAAATCGCATGAGAATTCTGCAGTTAAAAATTACAGCATCAGAATGGTAACAGGATCAGATTTTCATTCTTGTTTTCATGATTGATCTGTATGCATATTGCATCCCCTATACTCTCACTTTCTATTCTTGAAGAGCTACAAATTAAATAATTGTAAAGATTATGGACCAATGATTACATATTTTTTACCTTTGACTTCACTGCATTAGCTACATCTTCCGATAGCTTGATACATTGGAAAATAGAAATAATTGCAGAAACACTCTCCTTTTCCTTAGCAGTAGTATTAACTTCAGGTTTGGCATCTTCCTCTCCATGCACAACCATTGAAAGGAACAAGTGCAACAGCCTATTAAGAGCAAATAAGGACTCAATACACTAACAAGAGGAACATACAAAGATATTAGATAACATGTAAAATGTTATATATCCAATGTTTTGATAAAGCCTCCGATGCAAACTATTCGTCCTCTTTCCCACTCTTAACAACCAAACAGGTTTGCGAAAGCATTAATAGCAAATCCTGCAGTATGATAACAGATGTCTATGTTTCCTTTCTGAAATGTTCAGAAGCTGAAAATTTCCTTTCAATTAACTACCCTTACCTTATTAAATCTAAGTGGGGTATGTTTCCTACTTTCAGTATTCGGAATCTAACAGCTTGAATTGTCTTCCCAAATTTATGGCAATCAAAGTAAAAAGGGGCAGCCCAGGAGCACAAGGCTCTCACGTTGTGGGTTTGGTAGGGTCTAAAGAAAGCAACCTAACTTTTGCATCATATAAAGATCATTTCCTTCATTTGAACCCATAGCTTCCAGGTTACAAATGATCAATTTCACTGTCATGTCATGGCACACCCTCTTATGGAAGTTCAGTTCATCAAATTGGTTTCATGTCAATTTTTCTTGGAATAGAGAGAACAACATTTGATGTTGGGCGATAACGAGTCATCTTGCCAGAAGTGGCAATAATGACACCATGATTTAGTGGGCAGATCTCACCCAAACAAAGGCCAGAGCAAAATCTTGAAACAACCAAAGTTCACAAAAAAAGCCGACGCAAGAAGCAAATGTCTGCAGTAAATGCAGGTATTTGCAATTTTGCATGTACCTATTTGACAGACAAGCATGATGCATCCGCAGGGAAGTTCAAAGCAGAACTTTAAAAAGAATATTAAGTAATGAGCACGAAAACACTGAACCTTGTTAACTGTTCTGGTTATGCATCAGATGTGAAGAAAACAGTAGCTGGAGATGAGAGTAATCCCACACCTTTAGTGTACATAATGCTTCTACCGACTAGATCATGATATTAAGAAAGGAAAGAAACCCATATTTATTAGAGTACAAGAATAATACCTGTAGATTGATTCAAATGCTTTAACATCCTTGCATTCATCAACATTAGGACATTCAGGATGATGTGCAAGAACATGGACCAAGTAGGGAAGTATATATTCTGGATAAGGCATGCAAGGGGTTGTATCACACTGCAGAGAAAGTTGTCGCATTCTCAATTGGCGACACATTTGAATAATATCAGCAAGATTATGTTTATCCTGCAAATCAGGTCAGATACTTAAAGCAGAGTCAAAAACCTATAGAATGGAACTTCCAAAATATTTTCACCAATAACATGAATCCAAACACAATGGGATAACACTAGTTATTGTGAAAAATACCTCATCAAGCGTTGCATGCCTTTGTCCAACAATGTCAACTAAGAAGGCACAAGCATATTTTGCATCCAAAACACGATCCTTCACATACTGATGAACTTTGTCAAGGAAAAGCTTCCTAGCTTGAGGGTAAGTGATCTGCATACCCAACAAAAGATACACATGAAAATATAACAGTGGATTCCTGTAGATGAGTAGATGTGCCAAGGGACAATAATTGGAACAGTAACTAGTAAATGATCACAGTGTTTTGGAGACCCAAGTTATACCGAGCTAAACTAAAGGGCTTTAATATCACAATAGATAAGATTGTAAGAATAGGATCTACATATACAAAAAATTGACAACACACTATCCCTGTAGAAATTTAATCAAATAGGGGCCTCACCTCAACTGTTCTCAGAGTGAGATGAAATACATCGGCTGGAATTTTATGATCCCAATATCTTGAAAGACGAAGGATGGCCTTGGCAGAAGCAAGCCTCAAGTGAGCCCTATCAACTGAACTGCAGGAGAACAACAAACTTCATGTTAATTTAAGCATCCACAAAAAAGTTACAAAACCCATAGTTCACCAGTAAAGTAAATGAAATAAATTTTACATTTTGTATCGCATAAGATGATCATAATGATACAATCATCATACCTTGATTCAATTTCTTTTGAGATTTCTCCAAAACAAAGCATGTTTCGGAGGACTTCTATAAGGTTATCAATTCCATCACGAAGATGTGCATCCTTAACAGGTAAGTAGCTCTTCACTAATGTTTTAATGCCAAAGATCTGATGCATAAAAGATGAAGTATGAAAATTAACAACAAATCAGCAGCATTTAGTGAAGGGTAGATTATGTGGTAGACGATACCATTATTCTGTAAGATCATTTATCAAGTCCTTTGAAAAATATTATCAATAGCATCATCATTTTACCCATACAAAATACAGAAAGATTTGGAAAGCTTTGCAACATAACCTTCAACAGACAAAGTTCACTTCGATCACGCCAGCGTGCCTTCTTTTTATTTGCTGCTTTCTGGATTATTTAGAAGGCGGTGCAAACATAACAGGAAGAACCAAATCAAACAAAAACAAGCTTAGAAAAATATCAACAGGATCAGTACACCCAAAAATCCATCAATGGATGGCATAAATGCGAGAATACGGTGGCAGGCTTACACTATGGCGTTCCAGAATTTTATTTTTAATATATTCTACAATTTCACTTTCTCTGGTTTCAAAAACAGCCATCGTAGTCTGAGCAATACAACCCAGTGATTGCAGTACAGCTGGCAGATGTGCCCCCTCTTCAAGCATATCTACAAGCCTCTGCACAATGAGAGAGACAACAGATCACTCAAGCATTCATATCAGTGCAAATGGGACACAAAATATTATAATAACCTTGTATAGAACAGAGAGTGACAGGAGCCCATCATCTTTTGTTATAGCTGCCAGAGCATGTACAGCGTACTTGGCCTGTCTTCGACTCCCTTCTAAACATAGCCTTTCAAGCATAAGATCCACAGAACTGCAAAATAATCACAAATCGATTAAAAAAATAAATTTGGTTTGTATTAATAAAAAGAGTGGAAAAAAGACAACACAAGAGCTAAAACCAAGATGAGGATGCTAGCTGTCCACGGATGGTTCCACCGGCCCTAGCTAAAACATGAAGAATGCCTTCCTTTATAATTTCATTCTCATCTTTAAGAAGATGCAGCAGATCCTCTTCACTACCAATAAGTAGAAGTGGACTGTAGCGAGCCAGAATCTGCAAGTACAGAACACCACATACATGCAACATCATTTTAGAAATATCCAAGGCTTTTACACAAGGAAAAACGATCATGATGCTGACAAAGCCAAATACTTAGAATGAACACTTGCAAAAAATATGAGAACATCTCGTTAGTCTCCACTCTCCAGAGAATAGCAATCCATTTGAAAAAAAGCAGGAAAATAAAATTATCTTTCTTCCATAGTATGAGCAATTGAATCTTACATTAGCCTCATTTTCCGAGTATATCAAAAAGATAAAATCCTTTGTAGCTCAAAGACCCTAAGTGAATTCAAATACAAGATAACAGCGTAAGACTTATGACGCTGGAGGAGTGTTAGCGTAACATCTAACCACCTTAATTATATAGTTGTTTTCACTGAAACACCACTGTACAATTTGAAAACATACCGTGGAGTTTGTCTTCAATAGAAATAGTTTTAGATAATCACTGTGTTAGGTTCTTGGCAACATACATTCTCATATTCATACTAGCCCAAAACAATTGTGGAATTGTTGAAGCAAAAAACCTAAAAACCTCAGTAGAACGTGAAGCCCCCTCCCTTTTGAGAACCTAGCCACAAAAATGAAGGAAAAAGAACCCTCTGACAACTACTATAGCAAATTTAACAAATTTATGGATTTAGCCCCCAAATCTCACATTCATGGATTTGACAAATTTACAGTGCAAAAGGTTCACAATTATATTTACATTGTCTATCCAGCAAAACAAATAAATATTTAGACAAAATCTATTGCATCCTTGTATGACTACCTTGAGGATCATTTACCATCACTAAACAACATTACATAGCCACCTTCAAACACAGCAGCAGTCAAAAATTCTACACAGGTAAAACAGAATCCCCAGGGAAGCTGAGACATAATATGAAAAAGCAGCAAATATCGATTCCTCAGCTCCTAGTCTATAGCAGCAAACTTATTTGTACTATCATCTAGAATCTCCTCAGACATTACCATTTTAATTGGAATTAAATGGCCTAAATTTATTATAAAACCAACTACAGGTGTACATGCAAACCACTCAACAAAAAATGTTTCCCCCCTCCCAGATCAGAAGGTCAATGAGAAATCATAATCATGGTCTCTGTGCCACTTCATATTGCTAAATGATTGCATTTTATAATTGATGAACCAAGCACAAGACAAAGCACCATGAATAATTATTAATATAGAAAAGCACCATTTGAAAGACAGTGAGATTTATCTCCAAATTAACACAAGACAAGTGAGACTTTACCACCAGCATGTTCATGCATGATAAAATATGTTCTGCAGCTCCAGCAGATTTTTGACTGTTAGCTTGTGATAGAATTTCTTTCACGTGCTCCTTGCTAAACAACATATATGAGCACTTGATGGCGAGAATACTCATGAAATCAAAGAGTCGGTGTTTCTCACCAAGAATCTTAAGTAGATCATCCTGTAAAACAGCAAAACTAGTAATACAACAACTAGATCATAGAGCATTCTAAATTCACATAGTTATACCAAAGCTCTAGAAAATCAATTTGTTATCTTCCTTAGAATATCATTCCTCACCCGACTACCACGAGCTTGACTGAAGCTAGTGTTTGGATCAAGTAAACTCAACAAAATCTTCCATATATTAGCATCTTTCAATTGATCAAGAGCCTGAAATCCTTCCTCTGCCTTTGCAGGATCAGTAAAACACCTTGACATGACACGGAAACAAAGGCCAACCTTTCTCTGAAAATCAGGCACATCAGAATCCTGAATTTGATTGAGGACAATTAATGGAAAATTATTTTTATGAATTAGTTCCTACTCACCACAAAAGAATTCAACATTGGCATAAGGACAAAACAAACCTTGTATGTCTGCTTATGAGACAGATACTTCTGCATCTCTTGTTGCAACCTGCAGTTAGAAATCGAAGAAAGTTCTGCAGAAACTTGAAGTAAAATCTAATATGGAAAGCAACCAACTATAGAATAGAAATACAGGAATTCACAAAGGAATGACAAAAGTCAGAAGAGGCATTAAACGTACCTTTGTTTTTGCTCCATAATCTTCTCAAGAGCCTTGACCTCAACTTTGTCCAATCCTGAAAAAATTCTTATCCATTGGTTCACTAGATCTTTGATTGTGAATTCATATGGAAACAGGGAGCCACAAAGAACTGATTCGATCGAATCTGATCTGCAAACAAATTAAAATCTTGGGCATATAGCATCGGTGATACTAAAGGATGTTTAAATAAGCTTTACCATAATATAAAAACTACATGCAAACATGCAAGGGGATAAAAAAAGCAATAGCATGTCCTCATTCATTGAAAAATGAAAAAAAGAAAAAAATCATTCAACTTTGTCATTGACCATGTTTTCTTTAGCTCCAAATATGCAATAGCATGTCCTCTGAACTTCTATTCAGTATGCCTCTAGCACCCTATAATGAGACACCTCCATCCTCTCATATTACTTATAGGTACAATCTGCGATCTTCAATTCACAAGAAATCACCAACCCATCTCTTGCATCTTGCTTCCATAGGCACCAATCAGACTTTCTTCTATATAGCATCATTATGAATCCTATCACTCCTTATATTGCCACACATCCATCATAACATCTTCATATCCACCACTTCAATTTTTATACTGGTACTCAACCACCCAACACAGCTCCGTACAACATGCTAGCCTAATAACCACTTGCTTCAATTTATTGAGTCATTCTGGCTATTTAAACCTGAGATCTGTGTCACAATTGAGCAAGCTTAACCCATATAACTACACTCACCCTCTCGATTTTTCATTTTTCAATAATACTATTATTGTCTGGTTGCTCCATCCTGTGACATTGTTCCATTGTGATCTAAAAATCATGTATTCAAACCATGGAAATAGCCTCATCATATTTTAGGGATAAAGAGGTATAGATCTGACACTCCATAGAACCTACAGTGCAAGAAACTTCATATACTAGACCACCCTTACGACATTTTTACTTGTGAGCTTGGAAAACTCAAAGTAGAAAGGCACAAATATCAATTGCAGAATTTTTTTTGCAAAAAATTATAACAGCATATGCTTTAAATTTGAAGAATGATCATCCAAGTCCATTGAAAATACTCAAGGCTTTCAAATTATTACAACCAATGTTATGCGAGGCAATTTCTTAGTGAAAAAATAAAGATTTTCACTTGCCACAACATCTGCAACCCATAGCATTAGACAGGCTCAGCAACTCAGCAACCATCAATACAACAGTGGCCACATTTTCATAACAAAAAAGTCACTCTCCTAAAGGTTCTTAAAGGCACGCCTAGGCTCAGGGCTCAACCCTTGGCGCCTCAACATACCTCAATGAGACTCATTCTAACAGGCGTGAGCCTAAACTATATGGCACATGGCTTGAACGCCTTATTGTTTTTTTTAAAAGAAAAATTAATTATTTATTTTTAAATTGGCCATTATATTTAACTTTCTCTCATAAAACTAACTTAATATTTGTAAAATTGGAATTGGTAAAAGCAATGAATAACCTGATTAGAAGAACATATAGAGACCATAAGGAGGACAATGAATTTGCATTTTAAGATGATTTTTTGACAAAAGAGTTTTGTAGTTAACATTATTGTAGTAAATGAAGTTACACATCATACTAAATTTAGAAATAATATGAACCTTAAACATTGAGTGCTGTTAGGATACTTTATTGGAGTTTGTAAATAATAAAGATTCTAACTTAGACAAGTAAAAATGAAGAGGCAATTCAAGCCTAGAAGCTAAGGCAGGAGAATATATAAACTTTTGTCAGTCTATGATGATAGATATTGGTCTTTGTTGTGAGTATTCTGATAAAGGAATTTCAAGTTTATCAAAAAGTTTATTATTCTTGTACATTTATGGCAAATTATACTTATTAATTACCATATTTTATGTTAATTGAACTACGAGTTCATGAATATGATTATTATTATTATTTTGGTATTTCTAATCTATTATTAACTTTAACGATTGAAATTCATTACAAGTCTATACCTACGCCTTGCGCCTAAGCCTCAAAATGTGCCCTGCACAACATACTTCTCCGACTCCTTAGTTTATCAATTAACAATTAAAACTCACTCCTCAACATCACACTTCACTCAAATTTAGAAGGTGCCTCTAACAAACTGAAATCAAAAGAATTAGTTGATCCATTACGCCCAAAATATAAAGTATGCGCATGAGATATATATCATCTAATATTCGTACAACAGTATCCACAACTCCTGTGCGAGATACTACTGTACGAGCTCCATAGCAAAAAATTATATATTCCAATATTAGATTAGATCATAAATCCCAAGTTTGTCTATTAATAATGGATTGAATTGTATTAGTATATATAATGGACTTTTTCTGTGCAATACTAATCGATAGGGCCTCATTGGTAAGTGATACAAGAACTCATACATTGGAACCCAAGGTCAAGGGCCTGAATCCATTAGTGTGGAATTTCTATCCAATATTCTTATTATAGAACAAAACGGGATCGTAGGAGAGCAATATAACCTTCATGATATTAGGTGAAGCATTGGAGTGCCGCACCCAAGATGGAGGTATTCTAATAGCCAAAAGCATCACTCTCATAATAGCTGACACCAATAGCATGGGCCACGGCACACATGAAATCCCGTGTGAATCAGTAATGACCACCTTGCAAAAATAATACTCCTAGGTAACTGATAGTTAAGTAGTATCATGAGTGAATGGTGAAAAGAATCCCTATTTATGAGTGAAATACAACATGAAATTGTAAGCTTCCAAGCAGTGGAGAAGCAGACATGAAATTGAGCCCGCAGCTCGTAGGTTTGAACGATAGCTAACAAACTTTCACACCAAAAGAAGTTGTAAGCTTCCTTAAAAGCAAGGTTTAAAAGCTGTTCCTACTGTCATAACTTTGCATGACATTAAATTCAAGGATTGAACGAAATTACCCTTTCATAAAGAATTTTATGCATCCAGCCAACACTGGCCCAGTGCAGTCAGCTTCCCATATTGTGTGCTACAAGAAAGTTCAATGAATACAATCTTATCCCTATATTTTATTTATTCAGCCTCCATCTCTTATGCTTATTGGAAAAAAAATTTCCTCTGTTTTCATTGACTAAGTAAAACTAATTTACCTTACCAGCCATCAATGGAATTTCCAACACGACCTCCATATCTTGGATGAAGTTTAGTCATGGGTTGTCATTGAATTCTGGATCTACAACCAGCATATAATGGGTCTTAAATTTAGCATATTGAATATGTCCAAATAGAAAAAAGCTCATGGCATTGTCAATGCCGATGAAAGCAAACTCAAGGTATTTTCACCCTACTATGGTTGATGGGTGTCCTGGCGTAATCTATGATCTCTATTTTCATAGGCACTGTAATCCGCAATCTTCCAGATATAGAATCCCAACAAGATTTCTTCTTGATTGATAGCCGCACAAGCCAGAAGATAAAGCTAAAATAATTTGATGATGTGCATTTTGAAAATTAACAGAACTTACCTGAAGTCTTTGTCATAAAAGCACCTCAAAATCTTCCCAGGAATCCAATCATAATCATTGGGGCAACCTTCTGCAATTCTCAAGCAGTAAAGACAGTATACCTCAGCAAGCCTGTCCAAGGTATATTTCTTAACAAGTAACTGCACAACCAAAATAGAAACATTAAAATATCAAGTGAAACATTAAGGATCTATTTGGTTATAGGAAAGTTTGAAAAATAATAAGGACAAAATAAAGAAGGAAAGGAAAAACTACTTTTCTCAAATATAAATATTTAATACATATTTTCCATTAAATAAACATGGGAAAGTATTTTCTTTCAAATATTATTTTTCTTTTATTTTCAAACTTTCCAGAACCAAAAAAAGACCCCAATTGATAGCAACATCAGGAAAAGTTTGTTTGGGGGATAGTAGATTACAGATTTGTCACGAAGACGCTCTGCAACAAGTTTTGCAGTTTCAATAGGCACAGAATCCAGATCAAAACGTGCCACATCACAAACCACACCGACAACTTGCCGCCGCACATTTTCATCATAGTCCAAGAGCCGATCACAGAGAGCAGCTGAAGAATTTTACAGAAGTTAAAGTGAACATGTGCAACACACACACACACATATATATGTGAACAAAACTCTATAAACATTGAGGCATATCTTACCAAAGATTTGAGGAGCTTCAGGTCTGGAGGGACTTGAAAGCAAACAGTTTTTGATATATTCTAGAACAGTCATTCGCACTTCAACTACTCTATCAGTTAATCTCTTCAAAAACTCGGAAAATATGGGTTCAAACTCTTCGGAGATAACAGGGCCTGGGAGTGCAAATAATTCTCCAACTAACTTCACTGCTTTCAGACGGTTTTCTGAATGATCAGTCTGCATATGATAAAATCAAAAAAGCTGAGAAACTCTTGAAGAGAACTCAGATATATTGAAACTATATATACTACTCAGCAATAGTCTAACACAAAACTGTGAACAAGATAACAGAGGTAATCTGACTATTGAGCATGGCACAAACAGATATACAAGTCACCGCCAAAACTGAAAAAGTATTTGAAAAAGGGCGATAGGGAGATAACAATATATTAAAAACCAACACATGGCATCAACATTCAAGGCCTCTTGGAATTCACAAGTCAAAATCCAAGCCACTAAATCTGTAATTACCAATAGCTCCCCCGTGAGATATGGAATAACTCCTGATAGAATCTGAGGTGAACAGCAGTAAAGATCATAAATAACTTCATGGTAGTCAATTTGACTTTTAGAAGACCTACTATCACCGGACATCGATGATATGAGAAACTGTTTTATAGCGGGCTCAAGTTTTGTTGCACAATGCTCTATAACATTCATAACAAGCTTCCTTGCAGCCTTTGAAATACCCTGACATCACCAATAGACGACAAAAAATAAAAATGTTAATCAGAAGGATCACTTGGAATAATGACTTCGTTGGAAATATCAAAATAATGAAAACCTGACAATCTAGCCTATGCAAAATTCAAACAAGCATTAAAATCAGGAAGGAGATGCACTTAAAAACCTGAATGGAGAAGACGTAATTAGAACCAGGATAGAGAAATGCACTTACTTTTGTATTCCGCCCTAAAGCGGTAAGTAAGATGTGCAGAAGATCCTCATGAATATCCTCACTTTCTTCCAGAAGAACGACAATGATAGTTTTCATTGATGTCAGAATGCTTTCTGGGTGATCATCTCTGCACATGATCGCATATCGGTTGAAGACAACTGTAGGGGAAAATAACGCCAGGAGCTAACATATTTATTTATATTGTTCAAGATATTATAACAAAGTTGCCATGAAAGCCAGAATTTGACCTAAATTATGATTTGAAGAAAGTCATCATCAATGTTCAAGAATCCAAAACAATCACTTGTTTAACTAATATCTGCACCCAACAATAATCTTACTGCATGAAGAGATGCTAATTGCAGCTCCAATGATTCCCTATAGCTTGATTCTTTATGGTTTAATGCTGAACTTAACTCACCGTTCCAACCTACTGGTACACCTCTCTCCCTATCAACGATAGAGGGAGAGAATGTTGCTCATCTTACATCTGTTTCCAAAGATGATCTTGACAAAATCACTATGCAATTATTGTCATCCCCTATCAATAACCTCCAGTGGCAGCNAAAAAAAAAAAAACCACATGCAAACACATCCCAAAAACTGGTCTTGAATCTAATCAAGCATCCTGCACCCAAAAAAAAAAAAAAAATCCCAAATAATAGCTACCTAATAGGTCCTTCACAATGAATCATAGATAGATCAAAAGTAGAGGACAGCCTTGCTCAAGCCTTTTCAGTTTGACTAGTGCATAGTAAGCTCTTTTACAGTGGGCTTTCTGTGGGGAGGTGGTGGAACGATGCCAATCACTCAAATAAAACATGGAAATCAAATTCTTTAAAAAAGGGTTTGAAGGTTTGCTATTGTGAAATAAGAGAATAAAGGGAGGAGGCAGCATTGTGGAAACCCTCACGAGTAGGATCAGGGGAATATTCCCATGTATATATAAGGAACGATTTACAACTTAACACACAGACTTAAATACTCCAACAAATCAATATACTTTCAGCATATTATATTTTAACAAGTATACTCTACAACTAGCGAAGAGATATTCTAACACTCTACCTCAAAGTGAAATATAGATGTTAATCATGCGAAACTCGATAGAAATACACACAACTCAAACTCCTATTAAGGATTTTGTGAAAATATCTACAAGCAGCTCTCCAATCCTCGCATGACGAACGTGAATTAAACTCTATTTGAGCTTCTCACAAATAAAATGACAATCTACCTATAAATGCTTTGTGCACTTGTGAAATACCAAATTTAATGTGATATGAATAGTTGCTTAATTATCACATCACAGCTAAAAAGACCCAGAATTCCAAGACAATGAAATAATTGCTGAAGCCACATCACTTTACAAGTAACATGTATCAATTCACATTATTTTGATTCCACGTTTGACCTGGCTAGTCTGTTTGTTTATTATTCTTCTATAAGCAAAAACACAATAATTGATGGTAGACTTATGATTATATAGTCACCCACCCGATTAGCATCAGAAAAACTCTCAACTTGCTATGACCGCAATCATTGTAAAGTAAGCCTCGTCATAGTGTTCAGTGTTCCTTTAAAATATCTCATAATATGCATTCCAGTATTCCAACAAGGAACACAAGTAGAAGGAAAAAACCGGCTCACAACACTGACAAAAAAGGTAATATTAGAACGAGTCACTACAAGGTAATTTAGCTTACCAAATAGTTGTATATACATTTTTGATTCAACAAAGATCCTCCCATCATCTAAAGATAACTTCATTTTGGATGCATAAGAGCATTACACAATTTTGAATCAAACAAAATAGGCACTCAAAGTAAATCAATAGTGTACTTCCTTTGTAAAAGAAAGATGACATGAAGACAACTAGCAATCTCAATGCTAGGAAAAATAAAGCAAACTACCAACATCCATTATCAAAAATTGACTTTAAAAGAGCAATTTCAAAAATGCAATGTTGTACTATCACAATCACAGCTCACAATATTATCCATATACATAACGAGAAGAATGTGTCTGTCACTAGAATAACGATAGAACATGGATTAATCGATGTCACAATGAGGAAGTTCAAACTCAAACATGACTTTATTGTACCTACCAAACCATGCCCGCAAGAACTGTTTCAAACTATACAAAGATATCTACAATCAACAAATAGATCCAAACATAAGAGTAACAAACCCTAGTGGTTATTTCAAATAAACCTCCTCAAGAAGACCACCATGAAAAAAATGTATTATTGAGGTATAATTGATGAAAAGTCCATTAATAAAGAGAAGCTAATGAGATAAGAAGCCTAACAAAAATCAAATTGGTGATAGGAGAAAATGTATCAGTGTAGTTCACTCTATATGTCTGAGCATATTCTTTCACTACTAGACCGGCTTTTAATTGAGCTAAAAGTCATCTAGATTGACTTTCACTATATAAACCCATTAACAACTGATTAGTTTCTTCCCATGAAGTAAAGAGGACAGATGACTCCATCTCCCACTGAAGAATAGTAGACTGCATTTCATTAATCGAATAATAGGCTATCAACACTACATCACTCTTAAAAAATCATCAAAACACTCATGTGGACTGCGTGAGCTCTAGCAACCTCAATCAAATGTCTGTTTTTCCACTACAACATGGCTCGTGTAGAATCTCATGTTGCAATAGGATTAATGAAAAGGAAGTAGAAAAACATTCACAAACATTATCACTTAACGAAATATACATAGAAGTAGAAAATCCTAATTTCATTATAGAACAATCAAAAAATAAAAAGTGAATCGAAATGATTCTTCATCAAGTATAACCAGATAACATACAATAATCATCAACAAATGTAACAAAATAACGAAATCTCAACTCAAATGAAACTAGACAAAGTCCCCCAACATCTAAGTGCAATAATTCAACAGGAGTAGAGGCACACTATGATGGTGTTTAACAAATTGACATGACTCGCAAACAAATCAGTTTTAGAATCTCATAGATGGACATAATGTTTTCAAACTAAAATAATAAGAATGACCCGACTAATAATGAATATCAAGAAGTGTGAAAGCAGCAATAGAACATGCAAAAGTGTTTGGTTCTTCATCGAATAGGTAAAGACCTCTGACTCGTAACAACATCTTTTTTGTCATAAGATCCTAAAAGTCACAATGAGAGGAAAAAAATACAACACAATACTTATTCGATGGAGTAAACTTGCTAACTGCTAGAAAGATTAAAAGGAAAATTAGGTAAGTGAAGAACCGAATAGAGATGAAATGTTCATATCAACAAGCTTGACAACCCCTCACCCTTTACAAAAAAGCCATTAGCTAAAGTAACTTCATGAACAGGAGAGCATGATTTATAATCAAACAAAATACTTATGATCCCTCCCAATCATGTGATAAGAGGGCCAGGAATCAATAGCCCAAGGCCAATATGAAGTCAAAAGAAAGGAGGTGTAGTTACTAGATTGAACAGGAGTAGTAATATTATGATTAGAAGTTATAACAGGCCTTCCATATAACTGCCAATACTTATTTCATGTATGACTAACTTTACCACAATGAAAACAAATCAATCTTTTATTATTGTCTCTTCCGCTAAAAGCACCCTGATACTAATTCAATGTTGATGAGTAATTAACCAACCACGACGAATCAAGTTACACTCCTCAAAATCAAGATCAATAATCCAGCAAAGAAATCCCAAAGCACATCAGATAGAATGGACAAGTATGAAAGAGTGAATACTGAACAATGAACATGGAACAACAAAATAGAGAACAATGCCGTCACAGAATTAAACCACGAGCCACAAAAAACCCAAAAAAAATGCAGAGAACCAGCAGTGGCCTTCAAATTGAGTCACAGTGGCCTTCAAACTGCCCAGTAATCATGAAATTGCAGGGATATAGAAGATTAACCACAATAAATAACTTGAAAAAACAACTTGTTATTACATGCCTTCCACTTTAGTACTCCTTCGGGATTCCTAAGGCCTGGGGAAGAGTTTACTCCCAACAACAGTCCACTTCCTAATACAAAAAGAAAGAGGAAGACGCGGAATCTAAAACTTAAGCTAGAATCGCCCTTCCCTATCTTTATAGAGTAGCCCTTCCCTATCTTTAAGGTTTGTTGGCATTTAGTTTTAAAGGTTACTTCCAACACCTTACTTTCGCAGGCAATCTAGCAAAACCTCACACTTTGTCATACATGACATCATCAGAGAGTCATCCATTTCATTTTTATATGATAAACCTTCAGCCAAAGTGCCAGAATTAACACCACCTGAGTTAGCTTAATCACCACCCAAGCACCCATCACAAAGCAAACCACAAAAATCCACGAGTCATCAAATCACTGGAAATCCCAAGGATCCATCTAGTCAACAACTAATACCAAATAATCATAGAACAAGAAACCCATCAAAATGAGAAATTTATCAACATATCAGAATTATGGTTTCCTGCAAAAAACCCTAAAATTGGTCATATGTCTGATGATAATGAAGAAGGAAGAAAGTTACTTTGGGATTTTGTGAAGGGATGAAGAGGCGCATGAGGAGAAATGGGTACCGATGGCAACATCAGTGGCAGCTAGAGTTATGTCTATCTCTAATACCATGTAAAATAAGAGAATAAAAGAAGTCGGTTTTGTGAAAACCCTCACAAAGGGTTTGACATATATTCACATATATATAGGATTATTTACAACCTAATACAAAGACTAAAATACTCTTACTAAGGAATATACTGTCAGCTTATTCTAATCTAATAATTGAAATATTTTACCACTGAGATAAGATCTTCTAACAACTATATTACCCCATCCCCTTTTCAATGATCATAGTAGTTTGGACATCCACAAAATGGATAGACACAGACAAGAGCTAATGCACTCATGCAAGCTTTTGGAAGTTCATCTCACATCCGCAGATCTCTCTCATTCCTATTTTTCTTTAAATGGACATTAGCAGGCAATTAATCCTACATCTGCTTCCAGGGTCTGCCTTTTAACTATCCCCACCTTAAGTTTATCATGCCAGTCACCTTCATTACGCTCATAATTATGGGGATGATAAGGTCGGCTTCTTTTTCCTAAAAAACATGATAGAGAACACTGATTAACCTCTTTTCTTTAGCTTCAGTTCATCTTCTAGTGGGAGGATATGGAAATTGGAGCCCTTTCATATTCAACTATGCATCCATATGAATCTTGTCAATGATGATCCTTTTCCTCGTCTCATTCATCACCTATAGTCCTAGATGGATTACGTCCCTTCAAAACTGCAGTTTTTTGCATGGTGCAAGGCACTAGTCCTTTGATTAAAAAAAAAAATGATTCACTTTGAAAAGACCAATACGGAGTTGAGGTCTATCATTAGTCTCTTGTCACTGGAATATAACAAGACACATTCACTCATTCATATGTGGTTTCTAAGAGGATGAGAATCTGCACTTGCCCTAGTGGTTGGCCACCGAATCACCCAGGGCAATTAGCTGGATTCAAATCCCATTGATAACCCCCTCCCTATCAAACTTATGGAAAAAGAGGGGATGTGCTTAATCCACTTTTTCAAATACACGTGGTTCACTTGTGAAATGCTTCAATGAGCAATCCCCTTCAATTCATTATGGAAGCAACTAATGATCCCTACCTGCTCAACTACTACATCCATGGGACCTTCTAGCCATTGCTAACATCCACATGCTATTCTCAGCTTTTGCTTAACTTGATTTTTTAGTTTAATCAATTTGCTTCTTCTGCACCTTCCTCTACACCCTAGCAAATAAAAATCATTATACAGCCATTCCGGTTTCCAATTATGCATTTCGTTCTCTCTTATTTCTCATGATGTCTTTGTTTACATACATGAAGTCATCAATAAGGAAGTTCCCCTACTAAGATGATTGCAATAATGCCAATGTTCTTCTAAGAAAATTTATGATTCTCATACATCAAGTAATAAATAAAGAGATTTCCCGACTGAGATATTTAAAGCCCTTTTTGATGGTCATAAACAACCCTTATTGTGAACATATGACTGCTGCATCAAACAGAAAGGCTAAAACATTTGGAAACCCGAGCTACTCCCATAATACCATAGATTGCCAAGCCAAGGTGTCGAAATAGACCCTCACAATGTGCAAATGAGTGATAAGGGTCACAGACCAGCTCACAGGTGCATACAGTTGTGCTACAAAGCTCAATCTTCCCTGAAAGCAATGAGCTTAACATTGAAAGCAAGTAGCCTGATAAAGGAAGCAAACTTCTAAACAATATCCTGCAGAACAGTTAATGTGCGAGATTGTATGGCAGTGTAGTATCACATCTACTGCATGCAGTGGAATTACATTAAGCCTCAAAAACTGTAAATTTGCATCATTAGAGGTGAATTTTAGCGTCAATAAGTGAACAATACCATGCACACTTAATGCCTCATAACCAGAACGGGTTTAAATAACAAATATGCAACAATACCATGCACACTTAATGCCTCATAACCAGAACGGGTTTAAATAACAAATATGCAACAATGGCTACAAGCATCAAGTCCCTCCGATGGTAGAAATAATTTCCATTATTTTTTATCACCTCACTTCAAATTTCCCTAGTCTACCTTTTGATTTCTTTCCTCCAATCACAACTAAATCACTTTTCTTCATCATACTAGAAGCGTATAGAACAAGGTCACACAAAAAAAGGCCTTCAAAGACCAGCAAACACGTGTCTGGTTTATTGGATCTTGTCTGACTTGTTAGCTCACAAGGATGATAAGAGGAATTCAGGATCATACAGCTACCTTGTTGAATGGCATAAAAGGCACATGGCTGGAAACACATCCAACTACATGTTAAGGATCTCATTATCCAGATGAGCAGTACCTTGGTATTCAAGAGAGCCATCAGCAATAGTTAGGAGAAAGCATGCTCTGTGGCTATTGACGGCCACTTCAAGCACTCAATTTGCTATGTTAGATGCCAATGTCGTGAGAAATTCTAGGTTGATGGGATGTGAGCATGATTGGAAGACAGCAGTGTTCAAGCATGTCCCAAAGTAAGTTGATGGCAGCATGCCAATCAAGCAAGTCTGTGCCAAGGAGCCAAGTTGACGAGAAAAACCCATTAATGCAATTAGCTTGTAGCATACCAGTCATCCAATTCCAAGGGAAAAAGGTGATGCTCGTAAGAAACCTCTTTTTAGGTGAAGGAATCAATTCAGGATTTATATTCAAGAGCGGAGGCAACATTTAGATGATGTCATATTGGGTGTTCCCATTATAAATGGCTAAAATTTCAGGTTTATTGCTTGTGGGCTTGGTAGAAACAAACAAGTTGGCTACGACAAATTAGACAAGTTGTCGATCTGTTTGAAAGATACAGCAGCATGTATAGAAGCCAAAATAGGAGTAGAGGATGGAGCTGGTTTTTAAAGGAGTAAGTCAGATCATTCAATGTTTATAAAGAGGTCGACCTTTCTTTGGTTCCTAGCCCAAGGCTTCACCTTTCCAAAATACAAAGGATCCTAACAAAAGCAGATAATAATTTATTTATTACAAGAACATGCTAAATAGTGTCATTTTAAGTTCAAGTTTAGTGTCCAATCTTTAAATAAGTTTGAGTTTGTTCTATTTGTGTTACAGTATCATGTAAAGAATTGCCAATGCTTGTTCCAAAAGCACAATACAAGAATAACATGAGCACATGGAAAGACATCAGCTGTGCTCCACTTCCACAATTATTTGATGAAATTTCACGGAATGAAATGTACCTCACAACATCAATGAATGTCCTGACCATCTCACTCACTAGATCATCACATTCTAGATCTAACATCATGACATAAGACCGGTATCTTGCAAGCATTTCCAGGATGATAACTCTCCTTCCAAATGATGGCCCATTTGTATCATTTAATCCACTAAATGTACCAACAATCAAGCCAAAAATATCCTGAAATTTAAAACAATATTCAGTGCATCAACTGAGATAATCAACAATAGATGCACTCCTTCACCTCCTTAAATAACGAACCTTCATGATGTCATCACTATAAGGAGCTTCAGGTGCAGTAATCCGAGTAATCTCACAAAGACAGGATGCAACTAAAAGCTTGACATCCTTGTCTTGGTGTCTTAGCAGTTCTGGTTTGACAACAGCCTTCAGGAAGGGTTGCATTGATTCCAACACTGATGCTGATGGAGATTGATCCAGCTCTGAAAGTACTGCAGCACCATTCTGCACATTGAAAGGAAATATTTTGTATTAAAACTCATGTAAGCATCCTCAGGTTCAAGCATTGATCACAAGAAGACAGGTATCTGTCAAGTATGTCAGAAAAAATTGCAGACGCACAGGTAAATGCTATGGCCAGTTGATGTATGAAACAACTTATAGAAATTAACCAAGAATTAAAATAAAAAATAAAAAATAAAAATAAAAAACATGAATGTCCTCCAATAGCCAGCTGCTGTAAGAGAAAATTTGGAAAATGCAATCATCTGGGTAACATATGATCTCTCTCTCTCACTCACTCACACACACACACACTTAGATTGCTGATAATTTCATATAAAATGGTCTGGCCAACTAGTCATATGTTATCCCTTACAAGTTAACAATTTTGATTAGTTGCAATGGAGAAAACACGTGACTACTTGGAATCTTTAAAAAAACTAATCCTTACTGCTCTATAAGTATGTACCATCATGGCATGGTGTGGTCATCATCCCACATTCTATCCTCAACTGTAAAATTTTGTTGCCAACAGGCCATTAACATTAGGTATTCTCCTGAGATCTGAAAACCCTCTCTTTGTCATCATACATTACATAATACTACTAAAATTAGTTAGTGGAGATATTCTGCGCAACTAACTGAATTAGTAGGAGATCACCAAATTTTGTTTCACATAAATCCCTAGGTCATTCCTAAAGTAGAAAAGATTGAACTTCAGGTCTAGAACCACGAAGATACAAGTCTTGGGCTCAAGCCTCCCTACAGTTATATTCTATGGCACCTACTTCGTTGTAATTTGACCATAAGATGGTTTGTGACAAGATACAATTTTACTTCCACTGTGTGATATCCATAGGATATTGGAAGGCTGAACAACAATCAAGACTATGTGCTTATATACACCCATGTAAAGTGCATGTCTCAACTACAAGTGCAAAGGGCTGCTGGAGGGAAGAAGGTTTTCTTAGCAGTCCTGGATTACAGCAGCAATATCTATGATGGTTATAGAACAAAACATCTTACCAAAAGTCCTGTGCATTAAGAATAAGGAAACAGGAGATGTAATTTGCTAGTGTGGTATGATGGTTATAGAACAAAACATCTTACCAAAAGTCCTGTGTATAATGGAAGACTAAGCAAACAGGAGGTATAATTTGCCAATGTGGTCTGCTAGGTAACATACCACAAAAGTTGAGAAGAAAATCATCATAGAGAATCCAACAGATATGGTTACTAAACAACTTCTTGTTATCAGTTTAAGCACTTTGTTGGACATGGCATTTCGAAAAGACAGAGGTGCCCCTATAAATAGCTAGGAAGAGATGCCTGTGGAACTTCATTCAGCAATTCTCTAAGCTCAATGGAGTCCAAACAAAGGCAGAGAATTTGAATTTATGATGTGAATCCCCTGAGCACAACAGCCCAATCTTCACAAATGGAGAGCCAAATTAGCCAATGCAAAGTTTTGAATGCAAATACGTATCTCCAACACTTTTTTAACTATATATATCTCCTAAACTTTTTTAACAGTATATATCTCCTATATTTTAGATTTCCCGCACTACTTTGAAAAGGATATATCCCTTAACCTAAAACATACACATGGTCTCAAGATATAAATTTGTTATCCGCTTCTTCTGTTTCTCCACTTCATCAGTTCCATACCACTTGCCTCATAACAGGCTAAAGCCTGAAGCAGACATTCTTGCCAAATGACTAACAACAATTGGAATACTTCTGCTTCAAAGTACCTTTTTCCGGTTAATCTTTCAGCTTATATCCCATATCTCAACGATTATGAATCAAAAAAATCAATTATTATTCACTATTTATAGCAAAATGACTGGCATATAGTCAAAAAAGGGATCTCACACCCGGATAATTCCTCACCTCAACATCGACAAACTCTGCTCAATTTCAGTCTATAAATAGCAATTGAGCAAAAAGAACTGTTATAATAACCTTTGGTGCCTTTTACTATTTGATCCATAGCATCTTACTTGGTACAACACAGTCCGTTAATTTTCTGAATTTTACAGTCAAGTGCAATCCAAATTTTAGGCAAGTTCTAGGAAAACATGCCATGTTTAGCACTAGCAGTAGCAGCTCATAGATTAGTTGAACCTGCTAACATCTCACACATTAGGTCAAAGATTCAAATATGATTTCAATACGATCTTGACAGAGATATTTTGACAAATTGCAAGACAGAACATAATTGCAAAAATTTAGAAACATGACAGACTTGATGACAACAAATATAACATCACAGACAATTGTATTCAAAAAAGAAGAAAGAAAACGCCCCATAAGGTTCAATAGACCAGCTAGCAATTCAAAGACAACCGCAATTTCACCAAATCATATTTAAGAGTCCACCAACTGCGTGGATTTTGGGCAACATAGCAGCGTTACCTGATGATAAATCAGGAATCACTTCTGGACAATTTCTAAGTCACATGCTAAAAAGATTTAAATCCTTAAAGCATGCAATAATTGAATGCAAAAGCGTAAAGTTCAAATGAACATATTGGACAAAAATATTCCTGCAAAAATTCAATTTCAAGAAGAAGCTGAAGAAGAAAAGAATTAGAAATGCACACCTTTAACAGCTTGAGTAGAGCGTCTTTGGCAGTGGGGGGATTCTCGAGCTTTGAACCGAGCTCCTTCAGCTGCTGCTGCAGCTTTTGAGCCATTTTCGTACAACCAGAGCTTCTCGCTCGCCCGTGCTCTCTCTTTGTCTCGCCAGCTCTCGCTCTCGCTCTCGCTGTTGGTTTAATTAACAAGGGTTTTTATCTCTGCCAGGCATTTGTTTCGCGAACAGAAAGGGCGGAACGAACTCGAGAGTCCAGACGCAATGTGAAAATAATAAATGAGTTTAATAATTTTAATATCCAAAAAATTATTAAAAATATTACAACTTCT
>JAODPA010068423.1:0-10219 GCA_025585075.1 Nepenthes mirabilis | reverse complement strand
GACCATATGAATTTCGAGGCATTGCTCTGTCTTAGTGAATATTGCTGGACTCGGTTTGGGATATATGCTGGCCTTGGAGTTGAAAGGAATTCTGCTTCTCTATGGGCTCTTGCTGATGCTGCTGGCGGCAACAGCACTCAGTGTTGCTGCAGCACATGTTGATGTTCTGTACATTGAACTGCTGATCTAGCTGAAAGGCCCTTGGTCTTGTATGGCATTTGTATGGTCTTGGGTCTCAGAATGTGGATGGCCCTATCTTGCTGGTTTGTTTATGTATGGTCCTGTAAGCATCGGTATGGTGAGTGCCGATGCTGTAGAGTGCTGTTGGGACAGGTTCTTGAATTTTGGATGGCGGAAAGTTGCTGATGCTGGTTGCTGCAATTTTGGTTATGATCTTTGATTGATCATTGCTGATCCTGATGGGATGTATTCTGACTCTTGGTGGTTTAATTGCTCTGACAAACTGCTATGCTGCTGCTTAGCATTGAGCTTGGCTGCAGCTTGTTGCAGGGGTGACTTGACTTATTTTGACGCCTGCTTCTGTATCAGATGCTAGTATGGTGCAGACTCCAGGGCTGTACAGGAAGGCTGCTAATGTCGGCCTCCCTGCTTTTCCATTCTCACTTTCTGTGCTGTTGGCATGGAGTTGATATGCTGGAAACTGCTATTTTTGCTGCCGGTGGAATACAGTGCCTACTGTTGACTCTCTCGGATGTCAGTACTGTTTTCGATGGCTGATGGCGATGACAAAGTTGCTGTTGCACCGGCTTCCATAGCTATGTAGATTTCCTGGATTGGGGATTTTCTATGTTGCTGCGGGGCTTTATAGCGCCGGCTGTTTTGTGCTGTTATATTTTTCAATTTCTATAGGTCTTGTAGAACGTTGGTCTCCTTGAGATCTGTTTTGTACTTTCAGATGTACTTGTCGCTTGGGGTATACCCCAACGGTTTATGTTTTACTCCCATGTTAAAATACTCGGAGTTAAAACATCAAATTTGTAAATTTTTCTCCCATAAATCCAAAATACTTACTTACCAAAAAAAGAAAAAAATACTTGTTCAACTGCAGGTCGTGCGAGATTTTTTTTTTTTTGGTAAGTAAGAATTTTTGGATTAATGGGAGAAAAAATTACAAATTTCATGCTTTATCTCAAAGTATTTTAACAAGAAGGTAAAACATAATAGCTAGGGCATACCCCGAGCCTGTGTACAACAAAAGACATCAAAATGATGAAACAAGAGTAAAGCCCCTTAGAGGGAATACACTCAACAAAATACGGCCAAACATGAAGTCTGTCCATTTTAGAATACTAAGTCTTCAAACGTAACGGCGTTCCCTCGGAACAGCAAAAAAAACCACTTGCCACTCCGGCCAAAGAGAAAGCCAACGCAGCAGCCAAAATCATCCATGAGCAACAGAACCCAAACTGCCCGGCTCCCTGAAGCCCACTGTTCCAGCTCAGCAAGGCCAACCGGCCTGAAGCCCAAATCAGCATTTTGCCTGCCATAATAGCAGAGGCAACCGGCCACAAAGCCACATCAATTTCATTACCAAATCAGTCAAGCAAGACCTGCAAAGAGGTCGTCAATTGAACTCGGCCTCAAGTCTGAACAGCCACAATTCAGTAGAATAAATCGGCATTGAATACGGTACTGAAATCAACCAAAACCAAATTGGCAACTGAAATGCCAAGACAGCATTTCTAATCGGCCTCATTTCACAATCGAATTGCTCAACAAATCCAAACCGGGCGCAGAGCCAAATCGGACTCCGTCCCAAATCGGCCAGCAAGTCGGCCACAAGACGCAAGGTTCCACTACTGGAACCAGAGGAAGCAATCTACCGCATCCGAAGGATCACCATCGACCAAACAAAGCCACACCCAGTTCTTCAGCATCCCAGCCGATCAATCCCAGAACAGATCAAAATGGGCACTCCCCAACCCTTCCAACAAGAATGAAATCATCGGCAAAGAGCCTACAGACCCGGGCACAGAACAATGTCAGCGACGAATCCAGCAAGGAAACAAAGCAAAAGCTTCATAGCCATTTCTTCAGGAAGGAAAACAGAGACAAGGCTCTCAGCCTCAACAGCCATGGCGAAGAATCCCAGGCAAATCACCACACATGAACGTCAAAGAAGCTACAAGCAGAGGATCCGAAGGATCAATTACAGCCATAACCGGTCCAATAAAAACACCGGTCAAATGATTGCACCAAGGCCAACAGAAGAGTCCAGGACAACTTCTTCAGCCCAGACCAAAGCGGCTTTGGCCTGGTGGTTAAAAGGAAAAAATCCCTCGTTCCCCACCCAGGTTCAATTCCCCGCGGCGGTATCAGTGGTACTGTGCCTCCCAAAAAATCCTTCGGGATTTCTGGGTTATGGGGCCGCAATGCGGTGGGGCCAGTCACTTAAAAAAGCTTACCCTTAACACAGTTTACTTACCAAAAAAAACTTCTTCAGCCCAGCAAATCAGCATACAGCTGAAACAGAGGTACTCACGTCACAATAGCAACTATGACAGCTGCAAACAACTCACCGCATCAGAAGGATTTTCAGTGTCCGAACAAGGCCACTTCCAGTTCTTCGGCACTCCAGCCAAAACATACATCCAGACCAGATTAAAAACAGGCTCCCCTCAACCCATCTAACCGGAAGGAGCGTACCGGCAGAGAGGCTTCAGAAATCGGTCACAGGCGTTCGTCAACGTCAAATCTAGCGAGCAGCAAAGAGAAATCCACCGCAATAGGAGGATCACCAACAGATGAAACTCTGCCTCAGCCAACTCTTCAGCAACAGAGCCAGCACCACGAGCCAGCAACCAGAGCATGGGAGCCCAGCTAGAAACGACGAGAAACCCTAACATTCAAATTTCAATACTGAAATTTGTAAATGAAAAGAGAAACCCGAATCAAATGGTGCGTGACGGAAGACCCTAAATCACCGCACAAAATGAGCGAGAGGGCAGAGGTCCGAAAAGAAGAGAGCAATAGATGAGCAAGAGAGCGGGAGGCAACCGGGCGAGGCAACCGGGAGGCCGGCCGTGGCCGGCGCCGGCGCCGCCCGGCGAGAAGAGGAGCGTCGCAGAAGACGCAGGTCGTGCAAGCTGCGGTTCCTCAAAAATGATGGAGCAACTTTCTGAGGGATAATGCTCGCATAAACGGAACATAAACCATCTTTTATATTGTAACTTTCGGTGCTTGTTTTGACGTTAGTGTAAAACGTGACGAAATTGTGCCCTTAATTCAAAAATAATCATTAGCAGAGACCAGCATATGCCTACATTACTTTCGTGGATTTGGCAACGGAGGACTTCAGGGAGATGCTCGAGTTCTTTTAAAATGTAGGTACGTATATCAAATTATTTTAAAAGTAGGCACGTCTACCGAAAATTTACTATTATATGTTGATTACCAAAAATTAACAGGTGATGTCATGGGCTTAGCTAAACGGTATGTGATTTTGCTTTTACATTTGCAAAACCACCAAGGTACACTTTTCTTGGCTCTAATAACTTCTAAACTTTTGACTGGTGTATATTATATCTCTGGTCTTCATTGTACATGCTATTCTAATTTCTACTTGTAGTGGATTTTCTCTTGGACATTTTCATTTCTTTAGTGGTCCTAATGAAGGAAGGATGACCAAGTGCTTTTTGTTACTTGGCATCCTTGATTCTTTTATTGTTTTTTTGTTAGATAATATGATTTGATGACTAAAAATATTAAGATGGATGAGTTGAGTTATACTAAAAGATAAAATACGAAAAAATGATATATGTAGACATTTAAATGTTACACCTATAGAAGATAAGATGAGGAAAAAATATCCAAGGTGGTTTGAACTTTTAAAATGCAAGCAAGAGAAAAACCTATGGATAAAGTTAAGTTGTGATTAGATAAAAGAAATAGGTAAACCCAGAAAAACTTAGAATGAAATGATAAAAATGATTTAAATTACTTTTACTTTGGAGGATATTGCACTTAATTGAGTTAAATGACAAAAGAGAATTCATAAAGCTGAACCATATTGAGATTTAAGGATGTGTTTATTGTGGTTGTTGTATAGTATGATTATGTTTGGAACCCTTGGTAGTCCTAGGTGTTTCCCTTTCAAGCCTTGATCTCTTACATATGTTCCTAATTCTTTTCATGTATGTAACTTCATCTCGATATCGATATGTCCCTCCAAGATTCGGGTTTTCAATTGGGCACATCTTTGTAACTGGGATTAGCACCATCAATTTGTTGCTAGTAATGAAGCTTAGCAAGGAGCGTGTGCAGTGTGCCACAGTGATTACCCTACTAATTGCCATCTCATTTTTCATTATTCTACCTCTTATACAGAATATGCATATGTTATTTATCTATGATTATAGATGAAAATATCAACATTAAATGTGGCTGAATTGATATTATCTGTAATAATTTTTTTGGTATGTAATTGAATTTTATAAATGAAAATAATAAAGTACAGGATCAATATTCTATCTCCAAATATTTTTGCCAACTTGAATGTAGAACAAAGACATTGGGGTATACCCCAAGCACCATGAAGTATATCACGAAGCCTAAGTAAAGTAACTAACAAAGAAAAACAGAAATGAGTACTTTGGAAGGCATCTACGACCGGTCAAAGTATAGACAAAAGCTTTCAAATAACCCAGTATGCCTGCCAATCCTGCTAAGAAAGCATCAACTCCAACCAAGAGAGTAACCCGATCAATCAACAAACCAAACTATCGAGTTGCCACCTAAGATACATGCCATTTAGGTAACGATAGGAGGTCGGACCCGCACAGCCCAGAAAGACGTCCGAGCAGGAGGATGTAGATGGCAAGGAAGAAACTCCTTTCTCACACCCCTTTTTTTTCGAGCAAAGGCAAAAATCACGGCGTTCCAGACATCAAGCTAAAGCAGATCAAAAGTGGGATGAGCACAAAATGTACAAAGAGAAATGCAGTAGATTTTTTTAGATATAGAGCAAAGGCCAAAAAACACGGCGTCCCAAATATACACTAAAGCGGACCAAAAAGTGGGATGAACAGAAAAGTACAAAGAGAAGAAACAAATTTTTTTCAAAGGATCAATCAGGGAGACCAGAAACAGGTAAATCAACACCGAAAATGGCCAGCGATAGTGTACTAAGAAATACTCCTCTCTCCGCTTTTTTTTTTACACCTCTAGTGGGCTTTCAAAAGAGCCAATCAGCCAGCGCTGCTCCACCAGATAAAAGGGAGGAAAGATGGATGATGTCCAGAAAAGGGAGAGAAAGAGAAAGGTATAACATTAGTCAGGAAAGAAGGTACGCAGTGCTCTTGAGCTCCTAATAAAGCAAGACCAAAACCATCAGCCATTACCAGCCTGCCCACACCTAAAGGGTTAGGTTCCATCGGTCTCTAATGTATATGAATACATGATTCCGCTTGGAAACAGAAATGTCCAATTTATGGCGCACAATATTAGTAATTTGAATAACCAGCTGGTTTTCATTAACCTATCTAAAATCGTTGAAAAGTCAGTGATTACGCTCTTTCTAGAGATAGTAAATCGAGGCAGCCAGAGTAAGGTAGAAGGATAGCCCTTTGGGATTAGAACCTTTCCATCTATTGGTTGCCCACTGAATATTCAATTACAAATCATTGTATGGCTACTGCCGCCCAGCCTTTTGGCACATCTTATTCCAAACAGTACTAGTAAAATTACATTTGAAAAAGAGGTGATCATGAGTTTCAACCTCAATATGACAAAAGGGGCATTTATCTAAGATAGAAGAGAAATGTCCTTTAGGGGCATGAAGGAGGTCATACACAGAGTGGATTGAGAAACACCCATCCGTAGATAAAATCTAGCAAATCGAATCTTGTTCATTCTAATGTGGTTTATAGTTAGGCATATCATTGATAATGGAGCTTACTTCCACATCTTTGTCATTTGGCCATCTCCATTCTCCATTCCTAATAATTGCTTGGACCTTCACATCAATGGGAATGTCGGTAACGGTGCGTACCCTATCCCCAAATAGTTCACATAGAGGGCTCAATGGGTGCCAGCTGTCCAGCCAAAGTCGTGTTTGGGACCCATTGCCTATAATGTATCGGTTGTGGGCCCGCATGATGGAACGCAGTTTCATAATTTTCATCCAAGCCCAAGTCGTAGAACTCGGGATTTTAACCGTCCAAATACAATGATTTTTTAGCCGGTATAACTGAACCCAGGACGACCAAATGGGGTTAACCTTATGGTGAATAAGTCTCCAAAGAAACCGACTAATTAGAGCTTTGTTACCCGCTCGTAGGTTTTCAATGCCCAGACCACCTTCAATCTTAGGGTAACAAACATCATCCTAGGTCACTTTTGCCGAGGTCTTCCCGTCGATACACCCATGTCAGAAGAATCTCCGAAGAAGGCTCTCAATTTTCTTCAGGAGACTTTTAGGTAGTATGAAGAGGGATACCCAGTATAGATGAATGGAGGATAATATTGAGGTTAGGAGTTCTAGACGTCCTCCAAACGAGAGCCATTTGTTCTTCCATGAGACTACCCTACTCTTAATGCGATCAAGGAGAGGATGGCAATCCTTGATAGTAAGTCGCGTGGTTAAAAGTGGCACTCCTAAGTATTTAATAGGGAGTGTTCCCCTTTTAAATCCAAGAATGGTTATGATTTCATCAGCTTGGTCATTGTTTTTTGTGCACACAAAACCTTACTCTTCTCTTGATTCGCTATAAGACCTGACAAACGTTGAAATTCCTTGAGGCATTCTTTTAAAATTCGAGTAGAAATCAGGTCTGCCTTTGAAAAGAACAAAAGGTCATCAGCGAAAGTAAGCTTTTTTTTTTTTTGGTAAGTAAGTGATTTGGATTTATGGGAAAGTAAGCATTATTGTGCTTGTATCCCTACATTTCCAATGATATTGGAAATTCGGGCAGCGACGAGCTTTTACTTCTAAAATATCATTGAGCACTTCCATGGCCAATACAAAAAGGTATGGTGAGAGGGGGTCACCCTGTCGGAGGCCTTTGGCACCTTTAAAAAAGCCAACAAATTTACCGTTAATGTTTATGGAGAACGATGGGGTGGTTATACATTGTTGAATCCAACCGATCACCTGGGTAGGGAAACCCATTAAATGAAGGGTAGCAATAATGAAGTCCCAATTAACAGAGTCATATGCCTTCATCAGATCAACTATCATAACTCATCTAGGTTCTCCCTTACCCAGGTGATAATGGTGAAGAAGCTCTTGAGCAAGTAGGATGTTGTCAGTAATGTGTCGACCAGCCACAAATACCGTTTGACAGTTATCCACCAAATGAGGCAACGTACCTCTAACTCAATTGACAAGAATCTTCAAGATAATCTTGTAAACCACATTGCAACAGGAAATAGGCCTGTAGTCGGTCACCTTGGCGGGAGACTTGACCTTTGGAATAAGGCTAATGATAGTTGCGTTCACTATTATCTGTAATAATATTGAGCGTTGTGGATGCAACCACATCAATGGCGAGTTATGTCTTGCAATTTGATATCTTTAGTCATCTATTTATATATTTTAGAAATTTTAGTTAATTTTATAAATATTGATCGTGATGTCCTTCTAGGTTATTGAAAATCCTCCTAAACTTTTGATTTATGCATGCTTTCTACATCAATAAGATATGTGGGTTTAAGTTTATTAGAAGGTTGAGGATTTTTAGTATATTTAAAATTTTGGATTTAAGTTTCTAAAAGTGACGTGAAGCATAAAACAATGGCCATGATATGCTAATATCTGATTTTTTTTTTCCGATAATAGGGTCTTCTAATACTGATATATATCGACTGACTGTTTCATCCATATTTGTGGGACTTTGTTTTGATAAGTAGTTAAATTTTATAAATAAAAAGAAAGAATACAGATCAATGTACTTTCACCAAGTGTTTTGCCGACTTGGATTAAAAACAAAGACTCTGGGACATTCCCCAAGCACTGTGAAACAAGTCATGAGACCAAAAGAAATAAGAAAGATGAAAAGACAAATAAGGTCCAAACCACCAAATCGGTAACATGTGAGGAGAGGTCACAACCCACAACCCTAACCGTCATCCCAGGCAATTTGGTAATCTAGGATTCCGGGATCTTGCACGAGAAGGAGCACGGATGACCAGGGAGGCATCCACGCTGGAAACCGGCTTGGACGTATCTACAGCACCTCGGCCGTTGGCATATCAATCAGAAGGCTAACTCCAAATAAATCCAACCAAACTATAGCAATAACCCGGACATAACTACCACATTGGCCATAAAGTACCTCGGTCAAAAGCAGCTCGTTCCATAGCATACACTTTTTTTTTGGTAAGTAGGTAAAAATGGATTAAAAAAATGAAATAAAAATAACCTATATTCTATCTCCAAGTGTTTTGCCAACTTGAAGTTAGAAGGTAGAGGTTGGGGTTCCCGAACACCATAAAACATGTCATAAAAATGGATCCATGACCACGAAAATTGTAATCTGTCGTCGATCCATAGCATGACCACGAAAAAAGAATGACATGATATGATAATGATTATCTGAGATGATGATTTCTCTATGTTCATTGTAGAGCTATACATATTTAGTCATCTATTTATATATTTCAGGAATTTTAGTTAATTTTATAAATATTGATCGTGATCTCCTTCTAGATTATTAAAAATCCTCCTAAACTTTTGATTTATGCATGTTTTATACATCAATAAGATATGTGGATTTAAGTTTATTAGAAGGTTGAGGATTTTAAGTATATTTAAAATTTTGGATTTAAGTTTCTAAAAGTGACGTGAAGTATAAAAAAATGGCCATGATATTACAACTAGCTGATTTTTTTTTTCGGTAATAGGGTCTTCCTTTTTTTTGGTAAGGAAAGTTGTATTAAAAATAAATAATTTATAGAAAAACCTATATTATAACTCCAAGTATTTTGCGAACTCCGAACTGGCCGGATGGAGAACCTTTCATTTGCTAAGATTTGTGTGGAAGTTGGAGTTGACAGGCCGTTCCCCAGTTCCATTGCTGTTTAGCCCTGTCCCTCTGCTGATACAACTTCTGTGGTGAAAGTGGCTTATAGCTGGAAACCCACTCGGTGTGCTCGTTGTAATCTAATTGGTCATTTGGAAGCAAAATGTCTGTCCAAGACAGCCAATAATAATTCTGGTTCTTCTCAACCTGATGATTCTGTCAAAGTCGTCTGTAATCAAAATAATTGCGTCCGGCATCTTGGTACAATTGATGACTCTGTTTGTTCTGCCTCCTCCATTCTTCTCCTTAATGAGGATGCTGGGGGCATCTCGGTTGAGCCTCCATCTGTTGATGAAGTATGTCCTGGACATGGCCACCCATTTTGGGCCATTCCCACTGAACCTGACCCCTCTGGTGGCCAGTTAACTGTGGCCCCAATCAGCACTGAAGGTATTTCTTCATGTTCTGTGGTTGGAGATGTCTTGCCTACCCACCATCATTCATCTAATGATGCTGGAGGTGGTGATTGTAACTCACCAAATGGGGCCGATTTGGATTCCTAATCCACTCCTGGTCTGCCGGTTCCCCCAAGACCAGATCCCACTAACCCTGCACTGCCGTCTCTGGCTCCTTCAATATCACATAATGAATTTGGATTCCAGGAGTGCCCGGTGGTTGTCCCTGGATGTTTGGATGAATCTCTTGATTCTCTGAGAGATGAAGTGATTCCTAACTCTCCAGATTCTGGGACAATCCATCACCATCTGGATTTGGATGAGTTTATGCTTACCCCTAACTCAATCAAGAGGATCTCCTTGAAATACTCATAGAATTCCACTATGTTTGATGAATTAAGGGGTAATGAATCTGAGTGGAAGACCTCTAAGTCAAGGAAAAAGATAAAATCTACCTCTCGGAAATCCAGAGGCACATAATTTGCTGCTGGGGTTTTTTGGTCTGAATTTTGCTCCTGGGGTCCTGTTTTGATTAATGCTGTGGCATGCTCTATACTGGCATGTTTTGTGGTTAGAATAATGAGGATGGATTGCCTTTCTGTCTTCGTGTGGGTTTTGCTGTGGTGGGCTGTCTTCGTCTGGTGTGCTGTATATGTTCCTGCTGGGACATGCTGCTGGTCTTTTCTTATTGAGGTGGTTGGGAGGCTCTTCCTATGGATTGTAGCTGCCTCATGGCCTCTATGTGTCTTAGATCCTTGGATGGAGCCTTTGTGCTGCTGAAGG
>JAODPA010068422.1:0-10219 GCA_025585075.1 Nepenthes mirabilis | reverse complement strand
GTACAATAATTAATATAAAATAATATGTAAAAATAAATAAACATCCATAAATTTGACCGAACAAAAATAAAATCATCCACAATATCAAACTAACACCAAATCAAGGGCATACGATACCCAAATTATAACATAATGCTATAGCGGATCTTAAACCAATACAACCTGTTATGAAGACTTAAACATCGCTTATAATACATCAGAATCACTATATAAACCTGTCCGGAAGCCAAGTTATATCATTTAACACATTTTAAAATTGTCTAAAAAATATAATAGTACCATATGAATAACCAAAAAATACGCTAATATCATCCGAAACTGTCTAATCAATTAAAATATAGTGTTAGACCCATTAACTTTCATCTGAACGCTATCCGAACATAACAAAATACAATTAATAATATCCAAAATCATTAAACTGCAATAACCATCATTGATTTATTAATTTAACTTCTCATATTAGCTTGATCTTTCAATATTAAACGCCTGACAAGGACTCATATATTTTATCTAAGGGGTTAGTAAAAATAATTAGGAGTGAGTCAAATACTTAGTAAGACACTATATATAACAAAAGACATTTATACTTTAAATTTTTAAAAAAAATGTAACGGAAGGAATGGAGATCATGATAGGATACAAAGGGCATAAACTTGTGCAAAAAAGCTTACATAATGTATTCCAGATTTTTTATCTTCTTCTTAGCCCTAAAAACATGCTTATTCTTTATTTTCTTTATAAACTATAGCTCGGATTTGGGGCTTGGAATTTAGAAAACTTCAAGAAAATCCAACAACAATTAGCAAGATGGGCAATTTTTGTAGTAATGATCCATATGCTTGACATGCAGGGCGTTTCATGGAGAGCTTTAGCACATGCAAAAGACTCAACTCAATTTTCTGGACATGCAAAGCATTATATATGAAATACAAGTGGTGAGACACCAAAATAACTAGAAATCATGACATAGATGAGGCTAGGGTACCGATCTCAACACAATACTTCACTTGTTCATGAGTTCTTATGAAATCATTATGTAAAATTTTGAAAAATCAACATACATGTAGATTATATACACAAAAACTTTCAAAGCAAAGCTTGGTCGGGCATTAGAATAAAAATACTCAGAAGAAGTGGCAAGAAATAATAACAAGAGAAAGAGTTTATAGTGCATATGCTTTGATTTGGATTTCCAAATTTCCTAACTTGTTTCACCTCAGAACCAAGCTTGGAGGTTTCGATCCTCTCATTCTCTTTCTTGTCTTCATCTCTCTCTCTCTCTTCTCCGCTCTCACTAGCAAAAAATGACTGAAAACTGAGCACAGGGGTCTTTAAATACTCGATTGGTGCTCGAGTGCACGTCGAGCATGACTCGGGCACCATTATGTGCCAAAAGCCACTGGATTTGGCTTTGAAGCGAGGTTGGATGCTCGCTTGCTGTATGGGATTATTGCCTTTTCTGCGTTGACATGAGAGCTATTCCTAACTGTAACGGTCAATAAGGCTGATCTCCTTTCTTCTGTATTTTATAACTGTTAGAATTTTCAGTGAAACTTGCCTTCTTTGGAGGTGTGAAAAATTAGGGTAGACGACCGTTGTTGTTTGAAGATAGACAGGTGGGCCATTCTAGGTTTGGGTTACGTGCGTCCTGGGTATCAGCAGGTCTACATGCTGCTACACCGGTCAATGGAAGCGTTGACCGTCTTGAACTCGAATGGGCCGTCATGATCTTGGGCTTCTATCAGCCCACTTGTTTCTCATCTGATCAATGGCAGTATTGACCGTCCAAACAGAAATAAGCTGCTGAGGATTTGGGCCGTTTTATTATTTGTGGGCTAGTCCATTTTTGGCATCCCCATCACTAGCCCCTCATACTGGTGAACTGGAACTCCAGCCTCCAACATGTTTATGATGGGACGCGTCTGACTGTGTAACTTATACGCGGTAATCTAATGAGGAAACTAGCAGCTTCTCTTGGTTTGTTGGTCGCATTGCTTGCAACTATTGACCACAAAGTCAATATCCGAAGAACAAAACTGTAGGAAGTGTTGACCAGATTTGTTGTCCATTTTGATAAGAATCCGGAGAACTGTGTCGAAAAAAGAGTTGACCAAATTCGTTGACCGTTTTGGTGAAAATCCGAAAAGCTTGTTGAAGAGAGTGTTGACTGGATTCGTTGATCGTCTTGATAAGAATTCAGAGAACTAGTGGGGATTGAATTGATGCGCCATCATGTCACCAGACTGTTTGTCAAAAAGTTTACCACGTGTCAACATGTAGTAGATTTACGATCCCGGTAATTAATTCACCAGAATATCTGATTTGACTGCACCCTCTTCGAAAGCAACACGTGTCTATAATGATGGGTGCACCTTTTCGATACACTGCCTTACTCCAACGGCTGCGTGCCTTTAAAAGTTATTCGTTCATTCAAACTTTTCATGCTTTCCTTCTCTAAAAATTTTTAAATATTTGCTGCTCTTCTTGCTCCTATTTTCATGACTTATTTTGTTCTAGTGATTGCTTCTGTGATTTCTACCGGTGATGTGAGAGAGCTGTATGTTGAGCTTAACATCCCTCATAGATTGTATTCACGGTGCCCAATGAGTAGGATAGGGCCTACTTTCCTCCTGCTGGTCACATTACTGTATATGAGGCTTACGTGAGGAGTGGGCGTCGTCTCCTATACTAGAGGAGTTGTTCGCCATCTTTACAGCACTTAAAGTTCCTATCGCACGGCTCCATACCAATGCCGTGTGGTATCTCTACTCATTGTGCATCTTCCTCCATCACCACTCACGGATGCTGACGGTGAAGGTCGTGAGGATGATGTTTCAATTCATCCAAAGTGGGGGTTGGATCTCCTTGTCCCCCAGAGAGCTTCACATCAGCAACGCCATCTATGACTCCCTAAAGACTTGAAAGAATCATTTCTTTTTTGTGCCCGTTGCTAATACCTGGCTCTTATATAGGGATTGGGGCAAGGTTCCTAGTGAACTCACTTGAAAACCCAAGCAGGAAGAAGTGGCGGCTGTGGAGCCATTGCTACGGCTAGTGAGGGACCATCTTTCAGAGTTTAGGAGAGATCACATGGTTTCCAAGGAGGAAGCCTAGAAGGCGCGTTGGGGACCTCCTTCTCCAGTCCAGAAGATTAGACTGCCGCTGCCGGCAACTTCATAGCATAAGAGGAAAGCCAACGTTCTTGCCATTGATGCGGCCGGCACACTTTCCACCGGTGATGCTTCCATAAGTCCAAGACAGAAGAGGGCTGCGATGATAGAGCCTTCTTCCTCATTTTCTACAAAGCCGGACTACATAATGGCCGAACGACTCACTGGAACTGGACAGCCCTCTGGAGTAGAGGCTTCTGTGGAGGATTATGAGGCCATGTTGTGAGCCGCCACAAATGGCACTATCGCTGCATTATTACGACCGGAAGACTTGGCGGTGCAAGCCGCGCCTGTGGAGCCGCTGCCTGAAGTTGCCAGATTTGAGCCGGCTGCTAAGCCGTCAGCTGAGCCAGAGGAGCTAGCTGTGGAGCTATCTACGGCGTCAGATGATCCAACCGTCGAAGAGCTTTTTGAGGTGGTTGACGTCATCACAGAGTTGGTGGAGGAGACTACTGGTGAGACTTCGGCGGAGTGGGTTCAGGAAGTTGCGCCTTCAAGCCCTCCGTCACCAGGCCCAAGGTTGTAGGTCCGACCAGTAAGAAGGCAAAGAAAAGTCTTCTTGGTAACTTTTCGAAGCTTCCCCTCTCTTCTTCCTTTACCGTTGTAGCCTAACCCCTTTGATTTTCTACAAGAGGAAAAGATTCCGGCTAATGTGCAAAAGGGATTGTGCCAAAGGGATGCCGTGGCCTTAGACCAGAAAGAAGAAATCCTCCAGCTAGAGGAGGAATGGACCTATTGAAGGCCTGGCACCAGGAGAAGAAGGCCGCTCTTCAGTTTGAGTTGTCTGAACTGAGGGCAAAATCTACAAGGCTGGAAGAGGATGCTGCCCGAGTGGGGAGGTTCATTGATGAGTTCTTGGGAAAGATAGTGCCATTAGAGAATGAGTTATCCACTTGTCTGCGTCCACATGAGGTTTTTCAGGCGCTGTGGGCACGACTCTGGGAAGGCGTCAACATTAGTTACCGTACTATCTAGATAGTGGATCCTAATTTTTGCCGTTGGCATCTTTAACCCCCTGAACCACACTACCCGGTGACATAAAAACCTCATGGACCATTCCCAGGGAACACAGGGGCCTTTCCCGCCTCCTCCTGGGGCCTCTACTCCTTAGTTAAGACTTTTGTACTTTTATTTTTGTTGTAATTGTAAATATATCTTTATTATCAATAAAATAGTTATTTTACTGACGTGTTGTATTTCATGACTTTACTTTCTTTAGCTCTTCTTTCTTTGCATTAGCGGGCCGACTGGTGTACTTTGTATGAGTAAGTCGGTCGTCTCGCAACATTGGAGATAGGTGTTGTGCTTTCAGATAGACTTAAATCCTTGAGGAGACATCAGGGTAAATCTTCATGTCATATCAAGCCGATTTTATACTCAACCGTGAGTTGAGGTTTGGGTGGCGCTACCATGTATGATCTTGGGCGGCCTACTTTTGGATAGAGCACTTTGCTCCTACTTTGTTGACCGTCGTAGACTAACAGCGCTATCTCCTGTTGGAGGAAGTTATCACGCGTGCCATTTAAACCCCCTAAGGTTTAGAATTAGACCGCAAATTATGGTCCACCAGAAAGATCGGGATTTAATTTGGCTGCTTACAGACCGCTTGGATAATCAAGGTTTAATTCAACCGCTTACGAGCCGACTGGATGATCAGGGTTTAATTGTGAGCGGGTGAAAACCCGCCCAACTTAGTAAAAGTCTAGGTCTTTTATTTTGCGTAACTTGTAAGCGAGCATTCATATGTGAAAAGAAAAAGAAGGAAAAGAGACATATGGCACAATGCAGATGAAAAAGAATTTTATTTTATTAATGACAATGTATGTTACAAGCATGCCTTATGTCATACAGATGATCTACCTGGATCATTATTGGAAGTAACGTTTTAGGTGGATTGCATTCACGCCCGTAGGACCAACTTACTGTTATGGATTCGGAGTTTGTACACTCCATTTTGTAGAACGATTGTGACTAGAAATGGACCTTTTTAATTCAAAAAAAGCTTGTTCCGTTTAGTGGTCTTACCTGTTGCCTCTATATTTCGTAAGACCAAGTCTCCAACTTTGAATTGCCACGCTTTCATTTTCTTGTTGTAATACCGGGTGACTCGTTACTAGTAGATTACTGTCCGCATCCTGACTACGTCGTCGGCTTCCTTCAGGAAGTCCGGGTATTTCCTAATCTTCTAGGAGTTACCAAGTGGGTCAAAGACTTCAACCCTAAGACTTGGAAGCCCGATCTCAACCGTTATTACCACCTCAATCCCATAGCAAATGCTGAATGGTGTCTCATGAGTTAGTTCCTTAAGAGTCATCCAGTATGACTATAAGACTGATGACAACTTGTCGACCCAGGAGCTCCCTGCGTCCTCCAACTTGGTTTTCAAACTGTGGAATAACGTACGGTTGGTGACCTTCACCTGCTCATTTGTCTTAGGGTATACCATCATAGTGTGGACCAATCTGATACCTAAATTGGTCCAATACTTGGTGAAATATTTCTCAGAGAATTAGATTTTGTTGTCGGTCACGATGACCTCAGGAATGCCAAATCTGCTACATATTCAGGTAGATGAATTCCAGTGCATTGTGCTCAATGATATTGGTGAAGTAGTCTATACCCGCGGTGATAAACTTCCTTTACCCAACCGTGATAAAAAATAGGTCAAGAATATTGAGCCCCCATTACACAAAAGGCCAAGGAACTTGGTGTGATCTCAGCTCTGCGGGCGGTTGGTAATGAAGATTGCCATGGAGTTGGCAATTCTCGTATTTCTTTATGTACTCCAGGGTGTCCTTCCTCATTGTTGGCCAGTAATATCCTTAGCGCATGACTTTGAATATTAGGTTTTTGCCGCTAATATGTGATCCATATATACAAGGTGAACTTCGCTCAAGGCGTAGTTGGCCTCCTCAGGATTAAGACACTGGAGGTACAGAGTCGAGTATCCACGACAATATAGTCGTCCGTCAACTATAGTGCACTAGCCGGCCGTCTTCTTGATTCGCTTAGCCTCGTTCGCATTATCTGGCAGTGCCTTGTCTGCTAAATACCTCTAGTATGGCGTCATCTAATTTTTGGCGTCGAAGACTTGCATTGCTTCTTGTTCCTCTATGCTGGGAGTACTAAAGACTTCCCTCATGTTCCTCGAGCACCGTTTTGGGTTTTCAGCTGTTGCCACTCTAGTAAGTTGGTCAGCATTTCAATTCTCAGTTCTGGGGACGTGGATAGGTTCAACTTATCAAATCTCTAGATGACGTCCTTTGCCTTAATCAGGTATTTGGCAAAGAGAGGGTTGCACGTCTCAAAACTCTCGTTAATCTGGTTAGCAACTAACTTTGCGTCATTGTAGACGGTTAGCCGCCTAGCTAAGCACTCTTTCGCTAGTTGTAATTTGGCTAACAAGGTTTTGTACTTCACAACGTTGTCGGTGGCCAAAAATTCGAGTTTAAGAAAGTACTTCACCTCAAACCCATCTAGGGTCCTTAGGACCACTTCGACACTGTTGCCTGAGTTGGTAGATGATCCGTCCATATTGATGACTCATTCTAGCACTTCTGGGTGGTGATCCGCGCCCTCAGTGGGGTGCTCATCGACGATTGGGGTCGTGGTCTCGACGATGAAGTTGGCCAAGGCCTGACCCTTGATGGCTGGTTTAGGCCAAAATTCGATGTCGTACTCTTCTAACTCGATGGCCCACTTAACTAGTTATCCGAAATTGTCAGGTTTCTGGAGGATACTCTTCAGTGGCTGGTCGATCAAAACGACTATGCAATGAACCTAGAAATAGGGTCTCAACTTTTGGGCTGAGAAGATGAGTGCCCAAGCAAGCTTCTCAACACATGGGTGGCATGTCTCTGCGCCAATCAAAGTCTTGCTCACATAGTAGACCAGCTGCTGAGTGTTGGAGTCATGGCGTATGAGAACGGAGTTAAGGGCCATATCTAATACTATCAGGTAGAGGTACAGCTCTTCTCCGTCCCTGGGTGATGTCAGTAATGGTAGACTAGCTAAGTACTATTTCAACTAATTGAAGACTACTTGACACTCTGTAGTCCACTAGAAACTATTTGCTTTAGTCTCCCTCAGAGACTTGAAGAAGGATTGATGTTTATCCCCCAATTTTGTCAAGATGCGAGACAGTGCTGCCAATTTTTCAGTTAGCCTCTGCACATCCTTGACGTTCTGTGGCAGAAACATGTCCGTGAGTGTTTTGATCTTCTTTGGGTTTGCTTCGATCCCTCGCTAAGAGACGTTGAAACCCAAAAATTTCTCCAAAAACACACTTCAATGGATTTAGCTTTATCTAGTGTGCATGGAGTACCTCAAAGGACTCAACTAGATCACGAATATGGTCGTTGGTGGTCATACTCTTGACGAACATGTCGTTGACATACACCTCTATATTACGGCCAATCTGCTTCTTGAACATCTTATTCACGATCTTTTAATAAGTGGCGCCTGCATTTTTTAGACCGAAAGACATGACCTTGTAGTAGTCGTGGGTCTGTTGATCGATCATGAATGAGGTGTGCTCCTCGTCCTCTGGGCTTATTCGAATCTGTTTGTAACCCGAGTATGCATTCGTAAAACTCAACGACTCGTGTCCAGAAGTCGAGTCTACCAACAAATCTATCCTAGGCAAAGGGAAACTACCTTTTGGGCTGGCTTTGTTGACGCTAGTGAAATTGACGCACATCCTCCATATCACATCACTTTTTTTACTAGGATGACATTGGAGATCTAATCCGGGTATTGGGCTTCTCTGATGAAATTGGCATCCAATAGCTTTTTCACCTTTTTCTGGATGGCTACAAGCTTCTTCACGAAGTGATTTTTTCCCTACTGCCTGACGGGTTTATGGTTAGGATCGAGACCTAACTTGTGGACCATTATTTCGGTCAAAATTCTAGGCATGTCAGCGGGTGTCCATGTGAAGATATCAGCATTCTGTCTCAAGAACACTATCATCTCGTCACGCAGGGGTCCGACGAGTGAGCCCCCAATCTGCACATACCTTTCCGGGTCCTTCAGATTCAATAGCGTTAGGTCGGTGGTCTTGCCGGACTGCAATTACTGCAAGGTTACTTTGTCTTGATAGTCCAGTTCTTTTGCAATCCTTACGTTGCCGTTTGGGGCAATCTGGGATATGTAACATGTTCGTCCAGTCACTTGGTCACCCAACACTTTACTGACACTGCATGCTGTTGGAAACTTTATTTTTAAATATAGTATAAAGGTGACGGCTTCGAACGCTATTAGGCACAGCTGGACTAGGATAACGTTATATACGGAGGGTAAGTTGACAACCAGGAAGGTGAATATATGACTCACCGTTCTGGGGTACGTGCCCAGAGTAATCTCCAGCTGTATTGTTCATTAGACAGCCACATGTTCTTTAGAAATTTTTAGAGAAGAAAAGCATGGGAAGTTTGAATGAACGAACAATTTTTAAAGGCACACAGCCGTTGGAGTAAGGCAGCGCATCGAAAAGGTGCACCTATCATTACGGACGCGTGTTGCTTCCGGAGATGGCGCAATCAAATCAGATCTTCTGGTGAATTAATTATCGGAATCACAAATTCACTACATGTTGACACGTGGTAAATTTTTCGACCGACAGTCCGACGGCATGATTGCGTGTTGATTCAATCCCCACAGTTCTTCGAATTCTTACCAAGATGGTCAATGAATCTGGTCAACACTTTTTTTAGCCAGTTCTCAGGATTCTTATCAGAACAGTCAACGAATCCGATCAACTCTACTTCTGAGTCAGTTCTCTGGATTCTTATCAAGACGGACAACGAATCTGGTCAACACTTTCTATAACTTTATTTTCTGGATCTTGACTTTGCGGTCAACAGTCATAGGCAATGCGACCAACAGACCAAGAGCCGCTGCTAATTTCCTCATCAGACTGTCTCGTATAAGTTACACAGCTAGACGCGTCCCATCATAAACATGTTGGAGGCTGGAGTCCCAGACCACCAGTATGGGAGGCCTAGTGATAGGGATGACAATAACGGGCTAGCCTGTTAAACGACCCAAATCCTCAAAGGCCCATTTCTACTTGGACAGTCAACGTTATCGTTGATCGGACAAGAAGCAAGTGGACCGGCAAGGGCCCAAGATTATGACGACGCATTTGAACCCAGGATGGTCAACGCTTTCATTGACCTGTGTAGCGACACGTAAATCGGCTAAAGCCAAAGACACACACAGCCCAAACCTAGATTGGCCCACATGTCCATCTTCAAGCCACAACTGTCATCTGTTATTATTTTTCGTACTTCCAAAGAAGGCAGGCTTCACTATAACGATCACTTCCAGAATCAAAGCACATCCCGGAAAGAAGACGCCAGAATTCACGTGTAATCTACTGAAAACCCTAACGATTACAAAACACAGAAAGAATGAGATCAGCCTCCTTGACCGTTATTGCCGAGAATGACGCTCATGTCAACGTAGAAAAGGCAAGGATCCCACATAGCAGGTAGACATCCAGCCTCGCTGTATAATGAAGGCAGCCAAGGGTCCATGGTTATAAAAGGCTATGGAAGCTCCCTTCAAAGGCACGCCTTCTCTTATCCACAAAAGCACTCAAGCAATCTCAAAGCTCTCAGAAGCTCTTAGACACCCGAGTATCCTAACGCTCTCTTTCTCTTTGTCTGCTATTAGTTCCCAGCAAACTTAGTATTTAGAGAAACTGCTCCCCACGAACATTCAAAGTCACACTCTCTACTAGTGCACTACCACATCCACAAACACTCACCTGACATTTATACTACATTTCCTACTTCCATTTTTTTTGTCTTTAGAACGCTAATCATTGACTTAAGCGTCGAAATATTTTCGGTGAGATCAAATTTTATCGTCACCTAACCTCTTGTTTGAAATTATTGTGTGTAGGATCCGAGACTCAGTAGACGGAATCAAAATCTGACAAACAACTCAACCTGAATCTGTTCGAAATTTATATTCAAGATGTATTAAGATTAAAAAATCTTATCTATAAAATTTAAAAGATTAAAGTTTTCAATTAAAAAGTT
>JAODPA010068421.1:0-10219 GCA_025585075.1 Nepenthes mirabilis | reverse complement strand
AATCGGATATGCTCGGCGCATTTTGTATGATTTTGTTCATAGCACGAAAAAAGGATAGAAGAGTGAAAAAAAAAAAAAATGGGGGGGACGACGTCGTTTTTGTTCATCTTTTTCCGTTAAAACCCTAACACAAGAACCGCATCTCTCCCTCCCTCTCTCTCTGTGGGTGTTCATCTTCACTCTGCGATGGATTCTAGTTTTGTATTTGAGGCGCCCAGTGACGAAGAACCCGAACTTGAACCGGATAATGAAAAATGGGAGAACCGGGGAGACGAATCTCAATCGCCATGGGACTTCTCCTCATACTCGGAATCAGCCGCAGAAGAACACAACCGTCGGAAGACAACCTCCGTCGAGTTCAAAATCTCCAGAGCACGACAAAAATGTGCTCTCTCTATCCCCAATCCTAAAGACGACGAAATCTCCGACTCTGAGCATCACAAGCAAGTAATTCTCCGGTTCTGTTTCTCTCTCTCTCTAGATTTTTGCGGTTGTTTCTACATACTGAATTTATCTAATTAACGGTATACATTACTTCCAAAATGTAAATTAGGAAGATTATAAGACAGAAGAGGGCGATGACGAACCAGAAGATGGCGGCGACACAAAGTCGTTCTTTGCGCCGTCTGATGGAGTTTCTTTTCATGCCAATTCGTTCATGGAGTTCAGTCTTTCGCGTCCATTGCTTCGGTCTTGTGAAGCGTTAGGATATACTATGCCTACACCAATTCAGGTTAAATCGAGTCGTCGATTTGGTTCCTTTTAATTAGCAGTTTGTGATTGTTTTCTATGGTTGAATGATGAAAGCTTGGTTTAGATGCGGAGACTGCTTTGTTGTTGTTCATGTTTGAGTTTTTCTTTGTAGGCAGCATGTATACCATTAGCGATGGCTGGGCATGATATTTGTGGGAGTGCTATTACAGGTTCTGGCAAGGTAAAATGATTGCTTGCCATGTCTACTATTATCTGCATTATTATTATTATTATTTTTGGCTTTATTGCATTGACCTGAGGCTGTGGGTTATGTGTAAACATTGGCTATTAAATTTCTTTATTTTTCTTCATCTGGATGAAAATCTTGTTGAACTGAAGTGCTTTTGTGGAGCACTTGGAATTATGGAGGGCTGATGGGTATTTGGAAATTATTTAGCTTTGCTAGTTGTTGTGTTTCTTTATGCAGACAGCTGCCTTTACCTTACCTACCTTGGAGCGGTTGCTGTATCGTCCAAAGCATGTTCGAGCAATTAGGGTCCTTATTCTTACCCCAGCCAGGGAGCTTGCTGTTCAGTAAGTGTCCCTACATCATCTCTCATTGCACGCACAGAGCTATACACACTGGTAAACATGCTTCCTACTCTACACATGTATTAGAGAGAACAAATAAGGCTACAAAGAATGAACCTCGAGATGCATATCTTTGCATATTCTCGAGCTTTGAGAAAATCTAGTTCGAATGCAGCCCTTATGATGTTAAAGGCTTGCGGTGAACGACTAAAGTGTGCCTAGGCATGCCTAGGCCCAAGTCTCGAAGTTTGGCGCAGTTGAGGTGAGGCCCATTCTAAGAGGGTGGCACCTAGGCTATGAGGCATGCGTTTTTTGTTGAGGCTCAAGGTGTGGACTTTGAGCTCCGTAGATTTATTTTTTAAAAAATTAATTATTTTCTTAAATTGGTAATTATATTTAATTATTAATTTTAGTACTAAACTAGTATTTATGAAATTAGGATTGATAAAAGTAAAGAGTAATTAATCAAAAAAAGCTTGGAGACTATTATGAAGATAGTGCATGTACATTTGAAAATAATTATTTCACAAAGGATTTTGTAGCTAAAATATTTGAAGTAAGTGAGGCTACATATCACATTAAATTGAGAAATGGCGTAAATATTGAATGATATATGTCTCTAGCGATACTCCATTGGAGTTTATAAATAATGAAGATTTTAATTTAGAGAAATATGTAAATATGAAGAAGTTATTCAAATATATAAAAGAAAGGAGAAGAAGAAGGACTTTTATTTATGATGATGAATTGTTACTCTTTGTTATGAGTTTCTTAAGAATAATATTTCTAGATTGATAATGAATTTACTGTTCTTATGTATTTGTGGCAAGTTGTGCTAATTAATTGCCATATTTTATGTTAGTTGAATTGAGTTATAATTATTATTAGGGATGTTTTTTGGTACTTCTTATTCTATTTTTGGCTTTCACAATTGGATTTCCTTACCATAGCATCTTATATACATATTTCATAAATTAGTGCTTCACTTCCATCAAGCCTGCGCATTGTGCCTTATGCCTTGTGCCTAGGCCCTAGGGATCATTTGTTTCTTAAAGTGTCTTCTGCCTTTAACAACACTATGCTGTCTTGTTTCTTTTCTTTTTAAAAAACCGTATTGTGTTGTCGGTTTCATTATTCAGTTGAAACTTAGTTGTTCTTTGTACAATATTAAAGGGCTGGAAGATTGTTGAGGGAATATATACCTTGATGGATTTATAAAATCCTATCATTTAAATCCATATCAATAGAATCCTCATAAGGCGTGTTAAAACAGAATCAATTCAATTAAAGGAGATTAGGTGGGCCTTACCAGCACCTGGACATATTGAGAGTATTGTGATGAGATAGAATGTATCTCCAGCAATACAATTATACAATCATGCTCCAAATAATGTGTTCCCAAATTCATCTTTAAATTCATAGCCTTAGGAAGGATCTCTTGAATTTGCATCTTTGTGCCTGTTATGAAAGTCGGCCTTCCAAACTTCAACCCTTATTGTGTGAATAGCTAGGAAATGAACTATTCTCTTTTGGGCTATGAGTTAAGGGAAAATTTCCCAAATGATCGCTCTGTGGATCAAAACAAGCTTGCGATTTCTCCAAAATCTTCACACTAACATTTTGTTCTCATTCACTTGTAGTGGCAAGGGTCATTTTGCTGTCAACTTCTACAAATTATCAACAATGGTGGTCTGTTTAAGATTGTACTTTGTTTTGGACAGTGATTTGATTTTTGGCAAAATAAAACTTGAAGCTTTTTGTCACCTAACTACTTAACCTTTGTAAATCCGATGCAATTTCAACTGAGAAACTGATGAACTGTAAGGAGGCAATTTGCAACTCCATAGCTTTTCGTAGATTTAGTTAGAAATTCACCCAAGTTGAGGAGTACATCTATAGCTTAAATTATTCTTCGGTAGCTATCTTTTTCCACGGTGAACTACCACAAAAATTTTCCCAAAATAACTTTATTGAAAATTTTAGAATACTGAGTTACTATGCTTAAGTAATAATTAACAATTACTTAATGGAATTTGAAGGTTTGTCCTCATCCACCCCAGAAACAAGCGTTTGACAATCCTCTGTGACTTCTAAGCATCTGAATAATGAAATTTGAACAATTTAGCATTTTAGTTCAACTGTCTCACACCTTTGGTGTACATTCGCATTCGTTCTAATTTAGTTCAAATTAATATATTATTGATGCATTCTTTTATCTTTCAGGGTTCACAGTATGGTAGAAAAACTTGCCCAGTTTACAGATATCAGATGCTGTCTTGTTGTTGGTGGGCTATCAACTAAGGTTAGATTGTGGCTTCAGCTTCTGTGCAGTCATTCTCTAATTATGCTCAGGAAATTCCCTTATGCAACCTTGTGCCACTTATAGAGACTTCGTGCTCTACCCTATTTGAGACACTGCTGCTGTCTCCAATGTTTTTATTATGTTTCAATTGCAAATTGGGCACGTGGGATTTCTTGTTCTACAACTTGTATTATTTGGTTGGAGGGTTCTTGTTTATACATTTGTGTGTGTATATTCTCCTGATTACAAATTAGCAGAAATGTGTCAAAAGTTAATTTGGGGAACTTATTTCTCTATGATATATGTCCAACATGTGTGCTTCGCTCATATGATAGAATGTTGAGTGCATGTCTCTTTCAGTAATTATTATTCTGGTCATTGTACATTTAGGAATACAGTTTACCTTGTCCAATTTTAAATAGATTTTAAGTGCATACATATTCCATAACAATTCTTATTCTGCACATCTCTATATTTTCATCCCATTGGACACAACATTCTGCATGTTTGGTGCAATGTCAGCTTTCTTGTTTATGCAGAAATGCCTTTTTTTCCCCACTTGCCTTTCTTGTCCGACTGTTACTGAGTGATTGGTGTCATAATTATTTCAGGTGCAAGAGGCAATGCTGAGATCAATGCCGGATATTGTTGTGGCTACTCCTGGGAGAATGATAGATCATCTGCGCAATTCATTGTCAGTAGATCTGGACAGTCTTGCAGTTTTGATCCTGGATGAGGCTGATCGGCTTTTAGAGCTTGGCTTTAGAGAGGCAATCCACGAATTGGTTCGTATGTCTCCCAAACGGAGACAAACTATGCTGTTTTCTGCTACCATGACTGAAGATGTTGATGAGCTTATAAAGCTATCAATGACCAAACCTTTCTACCTTAAAGCGAACCCCTCTGCTGAACGACCAGCATCCTTGACGGAAGAGGTAGTGAGAATACGCAGAATACGTGAAGCACATCAGGAGGCAGTTCTTCTTGCATTGTGCTCGCAGACCTTCACATCCAATGTGATCATCTTTAGTGGAACAAAGCTGGCTGCTCATAGGTTGAGGATCTTGTTTGGGTTAGTGGGCTTTAAAGCTGCTGAACTTCATGGGAATCTCACCCAAAACCAGCGTCTTGATGCCATGGAAATTTTTAAGAAAAAAGAAGTGGATTTCCTTATTGCAACAGATGTTATTGCTCGTGGACTTGATATAGTTGGAGTTCAGGCAGTTATAAATTTTTCATGTCCTCGTGATGTCAATAACTATGTTCATCGAGTAGGTCGTACTGCAAGAGCTGGTAGAGAAGGATATGCTGTTACATTTGTCACTGATAATGACTGGCCTTTGATGAAAACCATTGCCAAAAAAAGGGCTGGTTCTAAGTTTAAGAGCAGAACTGTTGCAGAACAATCAATAAATAAGTGGTCACAGATAATTGAGCAAATGGAAGATCAGGTTTCTGCAATCCTTCAGGAAGAGAAGGAAGAGATGGCCTTTAGAAAAGCTGAGATGGAAGCAGCAAAGGTATTTTCCTTTATTTGTGTTGCTCAAACCCAAAATATAGTATGCATTTATATTTAAATGACCATGAACTAATTTATTCGGTTGGCTATCACAAGGTGTCCTCATATGAATTGCATGAGTCATCCTATGACCTATATTCCTTGATGGAGTTTTCATATTTATTAGCAAATTATAGCCCACAATACATTTGGCTAATGTTGTAAATTATGGTGAGTTAGCAAGGTAAACTTGTTGAAACTAGTTTGTATGAAATGCTGGAAAAATTGACTTTTGGGTATGAATATAACCCAAATGGCATGGATATGATCTGTTGTCCTATTTTATCTGATTTCAAGCTTGATCTATTAGAATGAAGTGTAGATCGTGACACTTGACAATAATCAAAGATCGCAACCGGTTTCTGCTAATTTATACCTTGGCTTGGCTTGTTGGATTGTGATAATCTAGAAGATTGATGCTAAAATCATTTTGAAAAAGACTGTTAGAGGATTATCTATTATTACATTTGTCTAGGTCTGATGATGTGCAATTTATATATCAATTTGGGTAATTGATATACTGAGACTTTTCTTTACTGCTGTTGTGTTACTCTGTTTTGGCCAGGCAGAAAATATGATTGAGCATAAAGATGAAATCTTTTCACGCCCAAAAAGAACATGGTTTGTCACTGAGAAGGAAAAGAAGCTGTTGGCTAAGGCTGCAAAGGTGATGATTGTTGTCTTTGTACATACCTTATATGCGATTAAAAGCTGTTACATTGCTGTAATAACATCATATATCTTGGTTTGAAGTATTTATATGTATGCATCATAAGAATAGTGAAGAATATTGTATGAATGCATCACTAGAATTGTCAACAAGGACCATATTTCCATAGTTTCGCTGTTCCTCGTGAATTCTTGTCAACATTCTAGTGCCATATGTTTATGCAAACCTTATGATGATGTTCAATAACTTCCTGAAAGATGGTTTAATGTCCGGTAAATTTGGAGAACCTGCTTTGCCCTAGTAGTTGTTGAATCCACTCCTTTGCCCCGGAAGATGAAAAATCACCGATCCAAACACAGATTAAACTTTACTTACTCAAAAAATACTCAGTCAATGAAGCTTCTTTAAAGAAACTGGGCTGACAAGAAGCAAAAACTGTGTTCTATTTTGTATGAATGCTAAATTTTTCTCTCCATATTATTTTCTTATGCAGGAGCCTTCCCCTCTCCCACTCTAGCTCTCTGAGCGCATAAAACCACAATAGAAATCATAATCTCGTCCCAACCGCATTTGCCGCCTTATTCTTTGGCATATATGCTTTGAATTTTTTAATTGTCCTTGCTCCTTGATTTATTGACATATCCATGGATATCTGTCACTCCATTTCTTTAATATCCTTATTTTGATGTGGACTTGACCTCCCCGTCAGAGCTATATTCATATGACTTTCTCCTTTTAAATCCTCAATTAAATGAGCATCATATTCCAGTCATAGATGCAAAGTTTTAATATGCTCAAAGGCTAGCTTTATGTGAAGTCTAATAGGTCTCATACATGGAGCAGATGGGAAAATGTTAGTTTTTTGGCTTAATAATTGTATTTATGTATTTACATTTTATCATCTGTTGCTACCATTTGAGAAAGCATTGTATCCTGAAATTTGTGTGGTAAGCTCAATTTATATCCCCATGATAGGCTTCCATGGGAAAGGGCAATAATTTCGGGAGTGAGGTAATTAGTGCCCAACAAGCAGAAGAACTTAAGATGAAGGAAAAGAGAAAGCGGGAACGCGAGGTATGTGTTGTCCTTCAATGTTTCTATCCATCTCTGCATACAGACAGCTCTTGTAATGCTCTCAATATGAGACACTTTTTATGCAATTTTATTGAGCAGAAACACCTGCCCCGTAAAAAGCGCAGAAAGCTGGAAGCAGCTCGGGAGATGCTGGAAGATGAAAATGAATTTGGCAATTCCAAAGAAGTATGTATTTATGTAGTTGAACGTTCTGCCCAGTATGTGTTTTTTTTTTTTTTTTTTTTTTTTTTTGTAATTTTCCAATTATGTGCAAATGCGGTTTTAGGGTCTACATTAAGGGTATTTGATCGGAGCATCTTGCATTGTTAGCATGGTGACCTTACCTGTTTTCTTTCCACTGACCATTTGTAGAATCTTGACTGCATTGCAATGTTTGTATGGCTTCACTTCACATACTAGTTCAACTTTAGAATGGCTTCTTTGTAGTGTTGTATTCACTTCTATGTCTCTGGTTTTATCTATATGGTGCTGTTGTCATTATCCGATTAAGCTGTGCACTGTCCAACTATGCACTTGATGCTTTGTAATTTCCAATTTCCAATTTTGCTCTCCCTCTATTGTTCATATGCACTGATTTTAGAAGAATTCTCTATTGAAGGGGTCTGACAAAATTTTTCTCTCCCCCTCTAGTTCATATGCTGAGCTGTGAATGTCACATTTAATGTATCTGATAAATTTGAACCCTAATTATATTTTAATTAGGTGAATGAAAAGGGTAAGGAGGGTAAAAGTGGAATCCCAATTGTTGAGATTGGCTATCGCCGTGCAAAAGCCATCAAGGCTGGGAAAAGAGCAAAAGAAGCAGGCAGGAATGTGAAAAGGTCAGGGAAAGTGAAACACCATCAGTCTAGAACAGAAGAGATGCGAGATTTATTTCAGACTGACATGAGCGAGAAACAGCAGAAAAGAAACCTTCAGAGAACTGGAAAGATAAAGGCCAAGACTTCTTTTAAGAGCAAGTCCAGGTATGCCGTAGCTTCTGATCCTGCACACTTTAATTGGTCTGCTAATAATCGTATAAGAGTTTCAGAAATATGGTTTATATTTGGTTGAATCTGTGCAAGCTATCACATTAGACTTTCTGATCGTCATTTCTCTTGAGTAGTAGGTGTCACAAGTTTGTTTTATGATGTGTAATAGCTGTAGTATCTTACTTTACTCACTCAAAACTTGCATTACTGACCTGTTGATAGTTTGTCCTGGACATTGATATTATAAAAATTTTATTGTGAGATAAAAGCTGCTTATCCTGGGGCTTCTCTCTTTAGCTCCCTCTGTCTATTTTAACTTAGGAGTTCTATTTTCTGAGTATGCCTTTTGACCTTTTGGTCATATGCTATTAAAAAATAGCCCTTGGATATATATATATATTTTTTCTGTCCCTTCGGTTAAATAGCTGTCCTTAATCAGGCTTTTCTAGTTTTTTCTGGATGAAAGGTTTTTTTAAGGGGGGGGGGGGGGGAAGAGGGGTGTTTAGTTGTTCTGACTGATTCTATCAATCCAAACCAATGGAATTATATGATGTTTGTTACTTATCATTTAGTGCGGAAAAGGGATGGAAGTCTCATTCTCATATTATACTCTATGATCTTAGTGTGGTTGTCGGAATATGAGGAAATCGAGTAGGATGTAGAATGGTAAGAAATGAACCCGCTGCAAATTTTTGGTGGGAATATAGTTTTCCGCACTAAATTTCCAAATAATGGAAATGTCCAAATTCAACATGAGAATTGTGATGCCTCCATTGCAATTTCCCACCCTTTTCTCACATACCAAGTTGTCAGGTGTTCGGTTGATTTATCTTAGTAGGAAATGGAATTGACTAATTAATTTTGAATTCTCTAATAAAGGGTAATATAGATTTGGAATATCAGTTGCAGAATCAAGGTGGTAGACTGCCTAATTAGAGAATCCAACGGCGTAGGTTCAATCCCCACCAATTTTATTCTAATGTCTATTTTTGAATATAATATTGCTTTTAGGAGAAAAAGGAAACCCACAATATCTGCATTCGATGCTTAATCTATACTTTCTAGTAGAGATGCTACCATACAAAAAGAAATCATTCCAAAACATCACTGGATGATACAGTGTAGTCCAATAACAGGGGTTGTGATTTTGTGGGAAGATTTTGATGGTCCACTATATCCTTTTTGGATCTCTTGAGAGACTCCTTTTTTTCTACAGCAAAACTCAGTCTTCCAGAATCAATATGTACTTGACTTAAAAGCTGAATTTTGCTGAGTCAATATGTACGTAGCATCAATTTGACACTTTTGCCTTTCGTTGTAGATACAAGCGCAGGTAGCTGCATCAATTTTGCAATGTCTACCTGTGACAAGCGCAAGCCATCTTTTTTAGGGAATAACTTGCTTAAATCACAATTGAACTGGTTCTTCACCATGTCAACCACTACTGGGTTTCCGGCAGTTCTTCCATCGCGGGTGGTGCTGGTATTTGGCCCTTCACTCTTAACTTGAAAGGTATGGCTTCCAACACTGTTTCTTAATTATTTGTCTAGTCTTTGGTGGAAGCAGTCTAATTACTGACCCTCGCATGCATGGGTGAGTTTGAATTATAGAGTCGTGATTGTGTTATCATGGGCAAGTTGTAATTTATGTGCATATGCTATTTTTTTATGACACCATAAAACATGCATGAGTATATGTTATTTTTAGATTATGGATTTGATTATTCAAATAGAAGTGCCTTTTTTTTTTTTGGGGGGGGGGGGGGGCACTGAAGAACATTAATTGGAGAAACCCCAAACGGAATATAATATGCATTAGTAATTTATTTAATTATTTACCAAACCTTTATTTAGTAGTGATTATTTATAGTAAGTTATTTCATCCTGGACTAAGCCTTTGATAAGGTATGAATAATCATCGCATTTGTTTGGCTGCTGTGGCCTAGTATTAGCAGCCATTATTGACTTTTCATGCCATTTTAAAGGTTAATATTGAATGATGAAAAATGGAAGGCTGAGATTTATTTTATATTTTAAAGGTCTGTTTTGATTATCGTTCTATTATATTTTTGGTCACTTCAAGCTTTATTTATATGGACTAAAACAGTTCCATTTGTTATGGCCGACATAAAGATTTTTATGTTTTATTATTTCTAATTTAAGATAAAATAAATGACACTGATTAAAGCAGCCTGAAATTAAGAATTTGCTTATCGAACTAGCTTACGAATTTCTAAGGCCAACAGTTTACACGTAAGCTTTGGTTAATAATGGATTAATGTAATTTTCTGTATTAATATTTAATTATTTGAGTAGAATGAGGTGAAAATTGAATTAGTG
>JAODPA010068420.1:0-10221 GCA_025585075.1 Nepenthes mirabilis | reverse complement strand
GTAGTAAAATAAAATATTTATTAAAAATATTTAATCAAATCAATTATCTTTCAATTGATATTCATAATCAGGTTGACCAATGAGATATTTTTATTGTGAAAGATGGTTAAAATAGAATAGAAATGATATGCGGTGTCCAACCTGATAAGTAGAGTTCCATTGTGTTGTACAATTGATTTTTATTTTTTTGTAGTTGAGTTTTTTTTGTTTGCATAACATCGTAAGCTGCTGCTCCTAAAAAGAAGATGCTCTAATAAATAGAATACTATTCTTTAATTTCTTCACATAAAAAGAAATAAATTGTAAAAATCATTGATACAAAAATGAATAATATGATATACATACTTTGTATGAAATAATTTACCATTTAGAATTAAAGAAAATTTTGATTTTGATGCGTCATCGAATCTGGATTACTATACGGATTAGGGAGCCAAGAATTGATTTACCTGGTCCGACCGATTTGAAGTGTGTCCGGTCTCCGTATATTTCGAATCTGAATTCTGTACAACACAAATAAAAGGTCAAATAATTTGCGGGACTTACTCTCCGATTTATCCTCCAACGCTAAATCCAGTTATCTTTCTATGTTGGAAGAAAAAGAGGGTGTAAAGTGAGAGTGATAGCGTTTATAAAGAAGGCCTTAGTGAGGTGTGCTTGATGGAGAGCGCCTTAAGGAGAGAGAAAAATTGTGCTCAAAGTGAAACGTCTTGGAATTGTCACTTGCTCTCTTTTGGAATTTTTCTAGAGGAATATAATTTTATTTGGCTTATCTTTTTGTTTTTTGTTCTCCGTCCTTCTCTCTCTTGTTTTGCAGGAGGGGTATATATAGAGTTAAGGGGCAGTTGATCTTTTCTGTCAACCACCCACGGAATCGTCCTGATGGATAAGGGGATACTGTTTGGCCGATGGTTCCTGTCACGCAACCCAGTCTATTGGGCTGTTTGGATAAGAGAAGAAAGTTGTTCGTTTCGGTTGGTCAGAGGAGGTGCCTTCAACGCATAGGAAGTTGGCTTTCCTAACAGGGCCGATGAGCTCACCTGTCTAATTTGGGTATATGAGCCGACTAGGATATTATTCAATTCTGGGCCGATTCATTGATGGACCTTCCTTTTGGGCCGGAGATAACTATGCCCATCACTAGTCCCCCATGCCGGAAGGTTTGAAATTCAACCTTTCGGTATGATGACAAAGAGATAGTCAGTTGTCCGAACTCGTGTTTCTGGTTTGAAGGACTATAGTTGCCGTTTGGACTAGGACTATCAGTCCGATGAGGTTTACTACTTGTCAAGACAAAGGCTCCTGATCCGATGGGCTTCATTTGTGCCGTCAGCAGCAGCATTAAATGCGAGCCGCTTCGAATCTTGTGCCGTCTTAGAATTGTACCAGTCATCATTATTGGCTTCGGGTGATTGACGTACCGCATAGTCTATGCGCTACTAACACATATCACAACCATGATGAGGCACGTCCTTTGAATTTTTTTCTACAGAGTCGTTTCAATTTGAGAAGTTTCATTTAAATTGTTGAAATTTGTTATTCCCGCACCTCTTCTGAAAGTTTGTCACTCTTTGTTTACTTTGAATTTTTTTCGTCTCCTTATTGCCTCAAAGCTTCCTAATTTTTTTCCATGGCGCCTGGCATTAAAGACATCCAGTTAGTTCTTACTTCGGCTAACGTTGAGTTCCTTTGTGCTCGGTATAGGATTCCGAGTACGATGGTGCATCTTTGCAAGGTAGCAACCAAACATCGTCCGTTACCTGGTCTCTATGTGTGTCTTTGCATTCCACTATGGCCTAGAGTTAGACATCAAGGCCGTAAAGGTAATATTTCGATTCCATCATGGAGCAGATTGGATTTCCATCTTTCATCGGTCAAATTTTGAGTTGAGTCGGGGAAACCCTGACTCAACTAAAAGGTGAAAAGATCAATTCTTTTTCATGGCAGCTCCCTTTGGTCCAACGAATGGGGTCGAGTTGGAGCATCCTTTAGTACTAAGGTGCTTGAGCACGAGGAGCTGGTGAAGGCGCTGACGGATCTTATCAAGGAAAAAACCGGCTCTTTTAATGAAAATAAGAAAAACTCTTGGTTGTTGGCCGAGGCTTTGGTACAAGGGAAATGGGAACCCTATTTGGAGCGGTTGGATGCACCTCCTGCGCCGTCGGCCCCCAAAAAGAAAACTGAAAAGAAAGCAGAAGCCACTGCACATAAGTGAGCCTTCTGATAAGGCGCCCAAACGTTGAGAGGCCTCGGCTAGGTCCTCTTCTGACAACGATGACCAAGCTATCATCAGCCAATTAGTGAGGCCAAAGAAGTCGTCGGAGAGGGTGGACCCAATTACTACTTCTTATTCGGCCCAAACATCTAGGGCCATCGGATCTGACGAGGGTCATAAACCCTCGGAGCCTGCTGCTTTGACTACGGGCGACCCTGAAACTGGTTTAGGGGATGAGCCTATCTCGACGCCGACCCTCGCCTCATATGGGGAGCTAGCAGTCCCACCATCTCTGCCTAAGGAGCCCTTACCTGATCTTCCTGTTGATTTTGCCAAGGGGGCCTCATGGATAGTAGAGACTTAGTCTGAGGAGGTACCTCAGGTCGAGGTTCTAGAGACCAGTATCTCGGAGGTGGCTGTCCTAGAACATATTGCTGAGGTTGATGAGGGACCTTTTTCTGAGCTCCCAGTGCCTGAGGCCAGAGACGAAGAAGAGGCCAAGGGAAGAGTCAAGATGGCCGATGTGCCATGCCTAAAGGCTCCTATGTCCAAGGTCGAGGAGGAAGCCGAGGCCGAGGGATCAGTCGAAGCGCCTGGCCCTGAGCCCCCTGCACTAGAGATTTGAGGGGAGGTTTTGGTCAAAGGAGATATTGAGATAGCTGAGGTGGCCAGTGAAGAACCCTCGAAACCAGAGGTCCAAGAAGTTTTAGAGGTCCCCACAAGTGATGCTTCCGCAGGGAGCTCATCCTTCCTTGAGGTGCTGACCAAGCATCTCTTGAGTTTCTTTCTTATTTTTTGTTATTTTTAATTTGTTTTCCTTTTTCAACTTCAAGAGTTGACTCATCAACTTGTCTCCACCGCCGACCGCCTATCTCAGAGTTACATTGAGATGGAGTAATTTAGGGCCATGGAGGAGCGAGTCTTTTGTCTTGTATACGAGTTGTTCGAGACGAAGCAGAACTACGTTCTTCTCCGTGACCAAAACTTCAGACTTGAGAGCGAGCTTAGGTCCTCCATCAGTCCAAATGACATCAGGCAGGTGATGGAGTACAAGTATTGGGGCGGCATTGGCCTTTGCCAATATATAATAATGATGGTGGCTCCAAGCATTCCTATTTCCATCTTTCATCCAAGGAACGCTAGTGCTTAGCATCGGTTTGATGTGCTATATCGTCCCAGAGATGATGTAGAGTCCTGGGAGCCTCTGCCGAAAATCTCATAGTTTCATCATCCTCCGGAATAAATTTTTGTATCATGTAACTTAATATTTTTTTGTAAAGGAATAAATTATGTTGTGAAAACCGTGTCGAGCTTCTTCTCTCTCTCTTTATTATATATATATGCTGGTTGGACAATATAGCCTTCAATGCTAGTTTTTTGAGGTAACTTAAGCAGTTGTCCACACGATTCTGCTAGTGTTTCGCCCTTCCAGAGGGTATCGTAACTTTGGTGTGTCTGACTTAAGTTTTTGGACCATGGTTGGCCAACAATGCTATCTGCATTGGCCGAGGTCTTTGCATTCGTGCTTAAGGGTGCCCTCTAAGTTTTTAGTCTTCAGCCTCATAAGGACTGGTTGGTATCGTGACCAAGTTTTATAATTCGACCTCGTTAGGGCCGCTCGATAACATGATCGAGTTTTATAATCCGACCCTATTAGGGCTACTTGGTAACATGATCGAGTTTTATAATCTAGCCCTGCTAGGGCCACTCGGTAAATGACTGAGTTTTGTTGACCACCAAATGATGGTTTGATGAGCAGGTGAAGGGACCTCACCTGACTTTGAACAGTCTAGGTCGTGTAATTATATGGAATGACAAACAAGCATTCACTTGAGTAAAGAATAAATGAATAATCATTTTATTAATAAAATGTAAAACATTCTAGAAGCATTTCAGATGATGCATGCTAACTTTACCTCGGCCTTATGTAAATTTACTGGTAATATTTCTTGAGGTGAGAAGCATTCCATATCCTACGGACGAGTTTGCCATTCTGGATGTATAGCTTGTACACCACATTTCGGAGAATGGCTGAGAGAAGGAAAGGTCCTTCTCAGTTAGGTGAGAGCTTGTTCCTATTGGCATTCTTGTCGGTCGCTTCTATGTTTCGTAAAACCAAATCTCCTTTCACCTTCTTGTATAATATCGAGCAATCCGTTACTGGTAGGTTATCGTCTACAAACGTGCCATGTCCTGAGCCTCTTCAAGTAAGTCAAGGTTTTTTCGGAGCCTCTGAGAGTTATGAAGTGGGTCAAAACATTCGACCCAGAAGTTGGATAGTTCGACTTTTACTGGAATGATCGCCTTGGTCCCATAGCACAAGTTAAAGGGCATCTCGCTAGGCGGTTCCCCATTCGTTGTCCTGTAGGACCATAATACGGATGGCAGCTCGTCTACCTACCAGCCACCAACGTGTTCCAGTTTCGTTTTTAACGCATGCAGTAGTGTGCGGTTGGTCACCTCTACTTGTCTATTGGCTTGCGGGTAGGCAACGGAGGTGTGAACCAGCTTTATCTTCAGGTTGGTATAATATTTTGTGAATCGTTTGCTGGTGAATTATGTCCCCTTGTCAGTTACTTTGACCTCTGAAATATCGAATCTACATACTATGTTTTGGCGGACGAATTTTTTTGCATTCTACTCGGTAATTCATGCCAAGGGGACGACCTCGACCCACTTTGTGAAATAGTCATTCCCGACGATCACGAATTTCTTTTGTTTGGACGCAACAGGTAGGGATCCGAGGTTATCAAGCCTCCATTGTGCAAACGGCTAGGGCGACTGTAAGGCTTGGAACTTTGTGTGTACTTGGTGGGTGACGTTCTCATAGATCTAGCAATTCTCGTATTTTCGTACAAAATCTATGGTGTCACATTTCATGGTGGGCCAGTAGTAACTTTGCCGCTTGAGCTTGAAAGTTAGGTTCTTACCTTAATATGGGATCCGCAAATGTCGAGGTGTGCCTCTCCCAGTGCGTAGTCAGCTTCTTCTGGCATGAGACATTGTAGGTATGGGACATAATACTTACGTTGGTACAACTTTCCTTCCATGATAGTATACCAGTTTACTGTTTTTTTTACTCGCTTGGCCTTATTCGGGTTCTCAGGCGGTGTGCCATCGGACAAATATCTTCTGTAAGGGATCATCCAGTTTTCTGGGTCGGCTATCTACATCTCTATCTCTGGGTCATCCATGCTGGGAACTCTGAGGATTTTGTGCATTTTCGTGTGTACTGCTTAGGATCTCCATTTGCCGCGACCCTTGCTAGTCGGTTTGCCTTTCTATTCTCTTCCCTAGGGATGTGAATCACCTCTACACTATCAAATGCCAAAATCATGCCTTGGATTTTGGAGAGATGTTCGAAAAGTTGAGGATTGGAAGCCTCAAAATTTCATTGAACTTGGTTGACAACCAATTTTGAGTCATTGCAAATGATCAGGTTTTTAGTCGAACATTCTTTGGCTAATTGGTGCCCGATAAGCAATGCTTCGTACTTCGTGACATTATTGGTCGCTGGAAGTCTGAGGGCCATTGAGTACTTTATTTCCGATTCATCAGGAGTTCTTAAGACAATGTCGGCTCCACAACCCGTTTGCATTGAAGATCTATCCACGTGCAATGTCCAAGTTGAAGCATTTTGTTGGCTATCGGTCTCAACAAGGTTAAGGGTATCCAGAGTTGGGGTTGTTTTAATAATGAAATCTGCTAGAGCCTGACCGTTTAGGGTTGGCCTTGGTTGGAACTCAACATCGATGTCTCCCAACTCCATGACCCATTTGACCAGTCATCCGGACATGTTCGGTCTCTGTAAAATTCCATTTAGCGGTTGGTCTATTAGAACAATAATTTTGTACACTTGGAAATAAGGACGGAGCTTCCGGGCGGAATGGATGAGTGCCAAAGCCATTCTTTCGGCATGAGAGTACTGGGCCTTCGGGTCGTCAAGATCTTGCTGACATAATATATAGGCCGTTGATCATTCGACTGTAGCTGAATCAAGATCGAGCTAATGCGGTGTCTAATACCGTTAGATATAAATACAACTCTTTGTCTTTGGTGCCCCTTCAGGTCTTGGAATGCGGCTTCACTGCTAGTCATCTAATGGAAGCCGGCGGCCTTCATACCCTTCAAGGTTTTGAAGAAGGGCCTTTATCTTTTCACGGTTTGCCTTAATTCATCATTGTGAGACAATAAAGCCCAAGAACTTTCCTGAGGGCACCCTGAACGCACACTTAATCGGATTAAGCTTTATCCGGTGTGTTAGCAGGACATTGAACGCCTCGTCCAGATTACGAATATAGTCGTCGGCCATTCTGCTTTTGACAAGCATGTCGTCCACTCACATTATCGGATTACAAAGTCCAAAGGGTATAACTTTGTAACAGTATGTCCATTGATCAATCATAAATGCTGTGTGCTCCTCGTTTTTTGGGCTCATCCGGATCTGGTTGTAACCCAAATAGGCATCTATAAAATTCGATAGTTCATGACTAGGTGTTGAATCCATCAGCAGTTTGATCCTCGGTAGCAGAAAGGTATGCTGAGGATATGCCTTGTTGACGTCAGTAAAGTCGACGCACATTCTCCATTTTTCATTGCTTTTCTTGATCAGGATCACGTTGGATAGCCAATTCGGGTACTGGACCTCTCTGATGAATTTGGCGTTAAGCAACTTTTTGATTTTCTCGCAGATAACGATCAATTTTTCAACTAAATGATTCCTTTGTTTTTGCTAGGCAGGTTTATGACCAGATCTATCCAACTTGTGGACTATTATCCCAATTGTTATTCTTGGCATATCGATAGGTGTCTAGGCAAAAACGTTGAAATTTCGTCAGAGAAAGCTGATTAGCTGGTTCTGGAGGGGTTTCGGAAAAGAATTTCCTATCTGAACACACCTTTTGGAATCATTGGGATCCAAGGGGTTCTTGTATGTAGATTCTTTAGATTGGGCTTGTAATAAGGTGATCTCATTATGGAAGTCGAGGTCTTTGACTGGTTGGCTAGGAGGTGCCTAAGTGACCTGGGATAGGTAACATGTCCACATTGTTATTTGATCACCAAGGACCTCTCCTATGCTGTATGGAGTGGGGAATTTCATTTTTAGGTATAGGATCGAGGTCACTGTCCAAAAGCAGTTAGGCAGGGACGTCCGAGGATGGCATTATAAGCCGATGGATTGTCTACTACTAAGAAGGAAAGCATCTTTAAGGCAATCCTCGGATAAGTCCCCAACGTAACTTTTAACTGGACAACTCTTTGAATGGGTATTGGCTCGTTGTCCAGCTCATACAGGGGTCCCTCAGTGGGTTTTATTTGGCTCTTTTTTAAACCCTATTTGAAGTACGCATCAAGATAAACTAAATTTTTAGAACTTCCATCATCACTAACGATTCGTTTTCGCTAATAGTCGACATCACTATCAGAAACAAGAGTAGATACAACTAAAGGATTGGAATGAGTAGAGATTACATGAGCCATATCTTCGTTACTAAAACTAATGATATCATCTCTAACTTTTACCCTCGACTTTTTCCATCCGGTCGCCATATTTGGGCTATCTGGGGCGTTATTCTGCATTGGTCATGTCATTATTATGTTAACGACTCTGGCTGCCATTCGGTTCCTTGGCTGCTCTTATTTATCCTCATCCGCTCTTCCGGAGGTTTGTCCGGGTCTTTACAGAAATCGGGTGAGGTGACCTTTTTGGATTATGTATTTAATCTCTTTTTGTAATGCCCGATAGTCCTCAGTGCTATGTCCCGCACATTGATGGTGATGACAATACTTGGATTGATCCCCTCCATCTGGGTTTTTCAATGCCTTCGACCATTTTAAGAATTTTTCATCTCAAATCTGTATCAAGATATTAGTGCGAGAGTCATTAAGAGGAGTCAGGTTCAGGGGCTTGAACTCACTTCGTGTTATCGGCTCCACTTTTGGTTGCTTCCTGTGCCCGTAAGAGTTCATGTGGTCTCTATTCTTCCTTTTTCCATCCATCAGTTCTTGACGAAAGTGGTCTATATGTTCTAGCCGCTTTCTCTTGTTGGCCTCTTCGGCAGCTATATAAGCACTAGCGACTGCTTTGGCCTTCCGGAAGGTTTGTGGGTCCTTATGGGCCAGATACTTAAAGAAGTCCCCTGACTCTAAGGTCGATATAAAGGCGCTCAATTTCACCTTATCGGTAAGCTTAGGTATCTTTCGAGCCTCAGTCATGAACCAAGACAGAAAACTCTTCAATCCTTCATTCGGCCCCTGCTTGATGCGGGTAAGGTGCCGAGGTCGCTTCTCTTCCCTTCGGCTGGAAGCGAACTGTGACAAGGAGCTGTCGGCTAGTTCCTGGAACGTCCGGATCGAGTTGGGCTAAAGTTGATAGAACCAAGTTCAGGCGTCTCCTTTGAGGGTTAAGGGAAAGCATAGGCATATTGTGGCCTTGTCTAGGCTTTGAAAGCTCAGGAAGGTACGGAAATGGTCAATATGGTCTATTGGATCTGTTCTCCCATCATTTGGATCCAAACCCGACATGTTAAATTTGTGAGGGAGTGGCTATGTACAGATCTCCATTATGAATGGCAATCTCTGTAAATCTGCGGTTCGTCTACCCGTATGTCCTCCAAACACATATTGCTACATCTTTGGGGTTGCCATCCTTTTCTCGTTGAGAAAGATCCTCAACTCCGAGGGGTTCCATGTGGTGTGAGAAGCTGGGCGGCTTACAGCCTTTGGGGGGTGCGCGCTATGAGAGGCTTGTTGTTGGTCCGAAGGCCTCCTATTGTCACTGGAGTAGCGAGGATTTCGCCTTAGGGCTATCCTTCCGGGTCCTATAACTTAGGCTACTCTCTAGGCACGATGGGACCTTATTGTTCGATGCAGCCCCAAGGTCATCAGGTTGACGGGCCTTCTTGGTGGGATACTTCTTCCTCCTGTTTATCCGCTTAGATGTTGTAGTTTGGGAGGTGGAAGACGTAGCCCTCTTCTGGTGTTCATCCAGATGTGTGCAGATGGTCTGGACGGCCTTGGAGATGTTTTCTATCCGCATCGCGAGTGCACTCACGCAGGGATCGGGATGGTCATCCACACGGCTGCTCATAGGAAGGTAGTTGCCACATGAAGTGGCATCTCTGATCGGCATGCTAATTGTGTCCGGGTGTTGACCATGTTGTTTTTCGTAGGGATGTTGTAATCGGACCTTTTAGTTGTTTCCCACAAACGGCGTCAATAATGATCTTTAAATTCGGATTATTGTATGGAACAGGGAGCCAAGAATCGGTTCACCTAGTTTTACCGATTTGAAGTGAGTTCGGTCTGTGTATATTTCGAATCTGGATCTTGTGCAATATAATAAATAACAGGTCAAATGATTGACAGGATTGACTTTCTGATTTATCATTCGACGCTCAAATCAATAATTTTTCTATGTTGAAAGAAAAAGATGTAAAGTGAGAGTAATAATGTTTATAAAGAGGGCATTAGTGAGGTGTGCTTGATGGAACATGCCTTAAAAAGAGAGAAAAAATGTTCTCGAAGTGAAACGTCTTAGAATTGTCACTTGTTGGCTTTTGAAATTTTGCTAGAGGAATATATTTTTATTTTGCTAATATTTTTTTTTTGTTCTCCGTCCTTTTTCTCCTTTTGGGAAGGAAAGATATATATATAGTTAAGAGACAGTTGATATCTTCTGTCAACTGCCCACAGAATTGCCGGATGGATAAGGGGATTTTGTTCGGCCGACGGCTCCTGTCCGGCAACCTAATCCATTGAACTGTCCAGATAAGATGAGAGAGTTGTTCGTTCCGGTCGGTTAAATGAGGTGCCTTCAACGCACGGAAAATGGACCATCCTGATAGGGCCGATAAGCTCATCTATCCACTTTAGGCTATATGGGCTGACTGAGATATTATTCAATTTTGGGCCGATTCCTTGATGGACCTTCCTCTTGGGATGGAGATAACTATGCCAATTAGATTAAAATAAAGAAATAATAGGATTTTTATTTGAAATATTGC
>JAODPA010068419.1:0-10221 GCA_025585075.1 Nepenthes mirabilis | reverse complement strand
GACATAATTGAGATATAATTATAGCGTTTAGACTTGCAATTATTGCTACACTAATAATGATTGTGTTTTGCTCTAAAAATTGTCCCTCATTAACTACGGCACAAATATTGTCATAAAAAATTTCGTTACTAATAGTATCGATTTCTACTCCTAAAATTCATTTAAATTAATGGCAGGATAAATATCATCACTAAAAATTCGACTATACTTGTTATTGTTCAAATTTGATGACAGAAAAATATTGTATTCAAAATGTCTTATTAATTATAATAATATGAATTATTCTTACGATTGTTAACATTTAACGGCAGAAGAAATTTTTTTTGCTAATAAGACCCAAACCATTATCGACAAAAACCAAAAATCAGTCACTAATTCTTTTAATGATAGAAAAAAAAGAGACAAAAAATATTCTATCATCAAAAACTATTAACGATAAAAATTATACTTTAAATGGTCAAAAATCTCATCATTAAAATCACTTTTACTTACAGTAATAGATTATTTTATACCAATATAGATTACCTAGTTTATAACTTCTATTAAACAATATATTGATCAATTAAAAGACATTCAAATGGCTCATAATTTATTGTATTTCTTTTCCATAGTAGTTTTATTCACAATTGATTATTAGTTATTTGAAATTTACATAATTTCATCAAGTTGATTTTTAAGAATTTATAAACATGTACCACTATTCGATAAGTTAACTATATCTTAATGTAGACAATTTTAAATACTTTACATTTCTTTTATTTAAAAGTAGATGCGTACATCTTTCTATTTGCATAAAATTGGGCACTTAAACTCTTCTATTCAAAAATCATTTTTTTATGAAAGTACACACAAAGGTCAAGAACTTAAAAGCCACATATGTTATGTGTTTGTTGCGTACCGATTTTCGGGGTCCGGAGCAACATAAGAGTTTGAAGTTTGGAGTTAGAGGAATAGAGATTGAGACCAGATTTTTACGTGGGAAACCTCCCCTTAAAATGAGGAGGGAAAAACCACGAGACTTGAAGCCTGAAATGGATTTTCACTAGTTGATCACTTGTGGTGTACAAAGTATAACATGGGGAGAAAAACCCTCTGTTTTCCTTCTTTTATCTCTTTTACTGGCCCAGGAGGGAGGTCCAGAGAATCCTAGATGCTCCAAGAGATGTCGAGAGAAAAGGTCCAGCCCCCCTTACTGTGGGCTCTAAGTGAGTATTTATAGAAGAATGTGGTTGTTGAAGATGTCCACGTGGCGGCTGGAATGCCCATGCGGCTACTGAGGCCTACTGGGAGGGCGGCCACCTACTCCGCTGACACAGCCATGCTGTGTCAGGTATGCTGGCGTGTGCGAGAAGCTAGCTGCCAACGGCGCTGACTGGCCATACTTGATCAGGGATGTCAGTCCTGAAGTGACAAGGCATATTCTGAGGTTTGGTGGTGGTGTGACGCATGAGTTGTGTGTCCTTTGGTGACTGTGAAGTTGAGCTGGCGTTCTCGGACATCTGGGAGAGTCCTCGTCCCCTACTGACGTTATCAGCCTTTGGGTGAGTCCGCATACTATATGCCATATCGTGCTTATTCTCGAACGGGATGAGAGGGCTCTCGGTCGTTAACTGCATTGCTGACTTGCTAAAGGCTTTTGGGCCCACTGTGGTATGTCCTCGTACTTTTTACTCCTTACATGGTCTTGGGCAAACCAACAACTTAGGCCTCTCGGGTCAAGTACTCGCCCACTCGCCCGTCCTTTTAGGGACCCCGGGTATTAGAACCCAACAGTGTTCAATAATAATAATATTTTTATGGGCATATTAGATAAATAATTTGGATTTATATCATCGAAATAATTGTTATTTAAGTCGCAAAAGGTATGTGCTATAAACTCAAATTGACTTATTGTAACATTTTTAGGACACAACAAAAAATATAAATTGACACACATCTAATATTTAAATTTCATATCTTAAAGCTTATTTTTGTGGCATGCAACAAAGTATAATGATAATACTTCATGATTTTATGTGTACTTTTAAGCTAAGAATAACAACTTGCAGGTTTTTCAAAATGGTAATTTAATGTTGGAACGATTCTTTATATTCATGGACTCCTTACTTCCTTCCACTATATAAGCTCTCTTCATTACATTTGAAGACCTTTTTCTTTCACATTACAGAAATAAGAGCAAGTCTTAAGAATGTAAAAGCAGTGTTCTACTGAGTACAAGATTCTCTTATCTTTATTTAGGGAAATTTATTTAAATACTTGTGCTTCACTTATTTTTATACTTTGTAATCGAATCATTATAAGAGTAAACAGTGAATATATCATTATTACAGGAAACCTCAAAAGGTTAGAGTGAGTTACAATCTAAAATGTCTCTTTTTATATCCAGTTTGATTTTCACTGATTAAAGATGCCGATATGACGAGTTTGAACTCTCACATACAGCTTGGGAACAGAATTTGAGCAGTGTCGAATCTTTATAAATTATGATGTCAAAATTTTCTAGCACCACTCTCTTACTTTTGTGATCTTATTGCATGTTTATGTTATTATTCCTTCACTAAATGAAATTTTGGTTGGTATACAAAATCAACTAAGTTAAAATTATTCATAAAAAATTCATCACTAATATCATTCACCCCCTCTTAAGTTAATTATCGCAGCCATATTGACAATACTAAAACAAAATGAACATATAAAAAGAAGGAAATAGGAAATAGGTTTAAAGGAGTAAATAGGAATATAAAAGGTTGAATGGAGGAAATAGGAATACAGAAAAATTTTGAGATTACAAGAAGAGGGAGTAGAAAGAACTCTTTGCATCTTGTGTTTAGCGATGCCTGCCTTGCCTTACATAGACTTGAATTCTGATTCTTGGCCCTTCATTGCATTTTGATCTGAGATGTTGAGAGTGGAACTAACAGTGATGGGAGACAGCATTTAGTGGTTGTCATACTTCTATCTTTCCGCCTTCCTTTTCCATTGAAAGTTCACTTATTTCTTGTTAAATTCTATTGATGGTGGATTTTTTATAACTAGTAAAATGATGGATTTCATGTCCTTTTGTTTGATATTTCAAAATGCCCATTTAGTAAAAAATACCCCCTTTGAGACCCAGAGATTTGTCCTTTTAACTGTTTGTTTGTACAGAGTTCTTCACTCTCCAACTAGCAGGTCCCTATGCTCTCATAGAGGAAAGTTTTAGTAGTTCCAAGTTCTGTCATTTGAAATTGATTTGGAATCTTTTGCTAAAAGTATTTCTAAAGCTTATTTTAGTTTCTAGAGAAGTCAAACGCTAAAACAACTGGTTTTGCCCTGTTAAACTTCTAGAATGAAAAAGTACTGACGCAAAAGCCACACCAAAATAAGCATAGCATTACAAATCTATTACACACTTCTTTTTACCATATTCTGACACAATATTCAATTAATTTAAATAAAAAAAATAGTAATTTCCAATATCCTCTTCACTTCCTCACCTCCTCACTGGAGACCTCCGACAGTAGTTGTGGTCCCTGGTCCAACACCATTAAACTACGGAGATGTAGCTGCTTTGGAATTGGAAGGGAGGGAGTCCATTTGAACATCAAAAATCATAAATTGGAACCAAAATCAGCAATGTAAAAGTAGATTAACCTACCTCTATAATGTCCGTGAGAGAAGATGAGAGAGAGGGTGAGCTCGGCCATGTGCGGTGGCTATGACACTCTGACAAAGAAGATGTCGCCGCCGACTCGCAGCGGAGGCAAATATCCATTATCTGTGGTCCACTGTTGAATGCCGAAAGAGGAAGAAATTGAAAGAAGAAGAAGATAGAAAATAAAATGAAAAGAACTAGAAAAAGAATGTGTTTAGGTTTAAATATACGAGAGACCGGAAGTTGCGAAGACGCTGTAGGGGGCCATGGCTGTTCGCCGGTTCCAATTGAGAACTATAAACTATTAATTATTATTTTTTTAATTAAGTAAAAAATATATATATGTTGGGCCCCGATGAAAGGGCCCATAAAAGCACGGCCCAAGAAAACGGTCCAAACGAGAAACCCAAAGAAGTCCAATCCGTTCATAAGGAGGCTCGAGGACATGCCAGCGACATCCAAGTGCCCGGACACTGGGAAAACCAAGAACACTAGAAGCCTTGCGGAGTCTTAGAACTGCCCGAGAGGCCAAGAAGGGACGCTCGAACCTTTCCCCAGAAGGCCCTCCAAGAGCTGCTTCCTCCTACGAGTCCACAAACTCACGAGGAACATCACAACTGGGCGAGGACTGCTCGTTCATGACCGGAAATGCCAGATAGGCTACTTCGCCGGTTTCCAAGGAAGCCTGCAGCCACTACCAGTCGCCGTCTCAACAGGGCACGCCTGGTCAAATCAAGGCAGATATTCAGACTCTGTACGCCTGACGCACTCAAATGCTGCAGCGGCGTCGTCCGCATGCCACTCCGCCCACGTCAGCAACAATAAATGCAGACAGTAGACCGGCCACCAGATGGCCGCCACGTGTCTACTCCCCAACTACCTGTTTTCCACTATAAGTACCCAGCGAGGCTCCGTTCAAAGGGAGAATCTGACCACCTCCACCTCTGGGCAAAGTCTCACCCTGACTAAGACCTACTCTCGGTTGCTTAGTCTCCCATTCCCCCTGTAAGGCGAAGAAGAGAGACCCTTAGCGAGGGTAGCAAAGACTCCTAGCGAGTGATTCCTCCCAAAAGAGAGAGTAAAAACGAGAGACAATGAAGGGAGTAAACCTCACGATTGTACTCTGTAAAAACTTCAACCCAAGTAGTGAAGCACTTTCAAGGCCTAGAGCCTCGTGGTTTTTCCTCCCCATTCAAAAGGAGGTTTTCCACGTAAAAGATCCGGTCTCAATCTTTTTCTAACATCCAACACCTCACACACTTGTGTTGCCTGGAAACCACGGTCCGATTGGCCCTCACCAACCTCTGCATCTCTCGGACCCCGTGGACCAGAACGCAACATTGGCGCCGTCTGTGGGAAGGAAGAATAAAAAACTCATAACTTCCCACTCTCCTACAACGAGCAACGCCCTAAGGATGATCAGCAGACAAGACAGCACCTCCGCCCGGGAAGAGGAGTGCTACGACAGGTGCCTCCCAACGGGCGGCAGAGTGAGTGGCGGCCCCGGTACTAGCGTCCGCAAGCTAGTATAGAGGGTGGACAGCCTCACAAGGGCCGTCCGTACCCTCCGAGAAAAGGTGGACGAGCAATCTAGGGGCCCGCGCCCCGAAAGCTCACGTCCAGCAGCGCCCCAGAGGCAACACTCGGCGCAGACTCCTGGAGAGTTGAGGGACTACCTCAACAAGAAGAAAACCATGAGCCAGGCCCCAACAAAGAAGGGACTCAAGAGGCTTTGGAAGACTGTCTTTGGGCCCAAGACTGACGAGACGAGTCAGCCGGGGGGATGGGAAGACCCCCTGCCCCAAGGGCAGGGGAAGGAAGAAGAAGGGCGAGCGCCCAACTGGAGACCCGAGGACCACCCGGGCAAAACAACCCCGAGCGGTTGGTCCTTGGGGAAGAGCGGCCATCCATCCCATTGGCCTTCACTGACTCCCTCACCAACATCCTGAGGCAGATCAGGGACGAGGAGTTCCTAAGATGGCCCAAGGCGTTGAAGAACCCGGAGGGAGGCGATTAGTGGGAGTACTGCCACTACCACTGCAGTCGTGGCCACGACACCGAAGACTGCCGGAAGCTCCAGGCGGAAGTCGAACGGCTAGCAATGGAGGGCTATCTCGACCGCTTCTTGTCACGACCCATGCGCACCCGGTCGCGCAGCTCAAAGGGCAAGGCCATAATGGGCGCGGACTAATGTAATAAAAAAAAAAAGAGGCCCTGGAGGCCACTCAATGTAAAATATGCATGTCAATGAAAGAATCCTTTCATCATGTCTGTTCTGAAGCATTCCCATCGACAACGGCGCAACTCGCGACACCAGCAAAAACTCGGGCGCCAACCTGAGCGGCCCAAGCGGTCGGACCCCAAAGGTCAGCCAGCAAAAACTCGGGCGCCAACCTGAGCGGCCCAAGCGGTTGGAACCCAGAGGTCATGCAGCAAAAACTCGGGCGCCAACCTGAGCGGCCCAAGCGGTCGGACCCCAGAGGTCGGGTGCCAACCTGAGCGGCCCAAGCGGTCGGACCCCAGAGGTCGGGTGCCAACCTGAGCGGCCCAAGCGGTCGAACCCCAGAGGTCAGGCAGTAAAAACTCGTGCGCCAACCTGAGCGGCCCAAGCGGTCGGACTCCAGAGGTCAGGCAACAAAAACTCGGGCGCCAACCAGAGCGGCCCAAGCGGTCGGACCCCAGAGGTCAGGCAACAAAAAACTCGGGTGTGATCGAGCGGTCCCAGAGACCCGGCAATAAAAATATAGCCGAAGGACTAAAAGCTAAAAGTCCCTAAGAGGACCGCATACCCAAATCCAAGAAGCTAAAGGGTCAAGCACCTGAAAGAGGTCATGCACTCGAAGCTAAAGAATTAGACTACGCACATTACGGCGCAAAAAGAAAGAGAAAAGAAAAACACGCTCATGCAAGCAAGACAAAAGAAACGTCCGAAACTCTGATGTGAAAAGGATAGGTCTTATTCATAAAAATGAGTTCATATACAAATATGGCAGAATAAGAAAAAGAAACGGCAATATCACGAGGGGGCCTCTCGACTCTTTCCTCCGATGACCTCTTGAACTCTCAAGGGTCCCGTCCGGTCCGCCAGAACTGGCTCCTCGAACGTAAGAGGTTCGCCTTCAAGCCCTGCCCGAGAAGGTACAGGGAAGGGCCTCCCGTCAACGCCGCATAAATCTTCTGCGCTCAAGGCACTGGCGTTCCTGGGATCAAAGATGGTCACAGGAAATTGCGGATGGACCAGTTGCGCTACTCGGCGGCACATGTAAATGCCGTCCCAGAACTTGCCTTCTAACACGGGAGCCATTTCAGCAATCTGCACGGACATCCTCAACCTTTCTTCCTGGCGAAGGACTCGATCCTGATGGAGGTCCTGTCGAAGCTGCAGGAGCTTGACAGTGTCCTCCAAAGAAGCAATCCTCTCCTTAACTTCAGCCAGCTCCGCTTCCGCTCGCTGCGCAGCTTTTGAAGACCCCCTCTCCAGACGGGATTGGGCGATCACTCCCACCAATCCACTGAGGCCCCTGATCAGGCCCCGGAGCTGCAACAGAAAGGTTCGTCAAAATGCAAATAGAGGGGAACAAGGCAAGAAAGGAAACGGAGGATTACCTTAGAGATGAGAGGATCATCCTCTATGCCACACTCACCGTGGACCTCGGACTCCTGAAGACCACTCCTAGGCCCTGCAGTCACCGCCTCAGATACAGACTCAGCGGCTATAGAAGGCGCCGATGAGCCTACCTCAAAATCAGCATCCTCAAAAAACTTGGACGATCGCTCGGCCTCCACCATGGCGTGGCGCTCGGGAGCTATGAGCTCATCGACACTTAGGTCCTCGACTTCCACCACCTCTCGAGCGGTCTCAGCCGTCATCCCCCTCGCAGGGTCCACCATGACGCTCCCGCCTCCTATATCCTCGGGAGGGTGATCAGTCCTGCCCGAGGCGTCACCATGCAAGTCAGCGAGAGCATCAAAGACGGGATCATCACTGGGGGCTGAACGTCCGAAGACTCAGTAGCCTGAACGGGCACCTCCACGGGTGCAGCAAGAGGATTAGCAGTGGAAGCGAAGGCGAGACCTTCAGACCCCAAGGACCCCGAAAGAAGGACTCCAATCCTCGGCCTCTTAATCAGAGGAACATCGTTGTCATCATCAGAAAGAAGCTAAACGTCCGGAGACTCCACCTGGTCGGCGGCCCCTGAAGGCTCGGCAAGATCAGCAGTAGAAGTGAAGGCGAGACCTCCGGGCCCCGAGGACTCGGGCAAAGATACAACCCTCGTCCCCTTAATCGGAGAAGCAGTCGCGTCATCACCGCTCACGCCCTCGACGTCAAAGTCATCGTCATCGCCAGAGGAAGGCTCAGCAACGGGACCCCCGATCCTCAATGTTCCAGCTCTCATCCTCGGTCTCTCCTTGGCCTTTACGGAAGGAGCTATGCCGGGAGCCTCATCCCGCAGTCCCCACTTGGCTTCCTTGAATTTCTCAGGAGACAGCCAGATGTTACGCTTGTTCAAGTGAAAGGTCCACAGATTGGCCAGCACCAAATCCGTGTACACCTTTACATTCTCCCTGTCCTCCTTCGAAGGGTCAGAGCTGTACTAAGTGGCCACCTTCCCCCATTTGAGGGGAACGACCCAGTGCTCACGGACGCCAAGGAAAAGGAACTTATCCTTCCACCGCTTTGCGGAGTCCGGGTTACCTCCGCCCAGCAAGGAAAATTCCGGGCGAGGAGTCATCACGATCTAGTCAAGGTTCTGTGTAAAACGGAACATCACCTTGACCGTAAGAGCGTTCAGAAGCTTCTCATGACACTGGAAGAAAACGCACAAGGACACCAAATACTTCATCGCATTCGGCTGAAGCCTGGCAAGGGGCACTCCAAGTGCCCTCATGACGACATAAAGTTCCTCCGCAATAGGAAATCGCAACCCACCTTTGAGGTGGACTTCATAAACGGTGATGAAACCGTCCTGCAGCCACAATGCCCTGTCATGCGACTCCGGAATCATCATGGCCGTAGACTCAGGGATTCGATATCGGCCTCAAATCTCTGTAAGCTGAACGAGCGTCATCGTGGAGGCGATCTGTCTCACCCCAGGCGCCATGAACGCCAAGGAGCAAAGGTGAAGAAGAAGCTTGAGCGAGAAAGAAACGAAAAAGCTCTAGCACACAGAAGAGAAAGCAAAAGAACAGGCGCGACGATGAAAAATCAGGGTAACGAAGCGTTTAAATAAACCCTGGAATACAAAGGGCGCGCTCATTACCCTTGCCACGCGTCGACCAACCATTCGTTCCAGAAGGACAATGGCCTTTCCTTCCCAAGGCGCCAGCTAGCGCGTCACATCAACCAGACGCCGCATTTAATGCTCCACAGAGAAGTGAAGCGGCGGCGGCGGGGAGGCCTCGGACCCCGAAGAGGTCCGGGAACCACCTCCCATCAAGCTCAACACGGCGCTCACACCAGAGCGCACGTAATCGGACGGTCGACTCTTCCAGCAGGCCGGCAACTTCATGCCAAACGGCCGAGAACTTCGGACCCTTTGGCATGGGGGGCTACGTTGGGCCCCGATGAAAGGGCCCATAAAAGCACGGCCCAAGAAAGCGGCCCAAACGAGAAGCCCAAAGAAGTCCAGTCCGTTCATAAGGAGGCTCGAGGACATGCTAGCGACATCCAAGTGCCCGGACACTGGGAAAACCAAGAACACTAGAAGCCTTGCGGAGTCTTAGAACTGCCCGAGAGGCCAAGAAGGGACGCTCGAACCTTTCCCCATAAGGCCCTCCAAGAGCTGCTTCTTCCTACGAGTCCACAAACTCACGAGGAACATCACAACTGGGCGAGGACTGCTCGTTCATGACCGGGAATGCCAGATAGGCTACTTCGCTGGTTTCCAAGGAAGCCTGCAGCCACTATCAGTCGCCGTCTCAACAGGGCACGCCTAGTCAAATCAAGGCAGATATTCAGACTCAGTACGCTTGACGCACTCAAATGCTGCAGTGGCGCCGTCCGCATGCCACTCCGCCCACGTCAGCAACAATAAATGCAGACAGTAGACCGGCCACCAGATGGCCGCCACGTGTCTACTCCCCAACTACCTGTTTTCCACTATAAGTACCCAGCGAGGCTCCGTTCAAAGGGAAAATCTGACCACCTCCACCTCTTGGCAAAGTCTCACCCTGACTAAGACCTACTCTCGGTTGCTTAGTCTCTCATTCCCCCTGTAAGGCGAAGAAGAGAGACCCTTAGCGAGGGTAGCAAAGACTCCTAACGAGCGATTCCTCCCAAAAGAGAGAGTAAAAACGAGAGACAATGAAGGGAGTAAACCTCACGATTGTACTCTGTAAAAACTTCAACCCAAGTAGTGAAGCACTTTCAAGGCCCAGAGCCTCGTGGTTTTTCCTTCCCATTCAAGAGGAGGTTTTCCACGTAAAAGAGCCGGTCTCAATTTTCCTCTAACATCCAACACCTCACACACTTGTGTTGCCTGGAAACCACGGTCCGATTGGCCCTCGCCAACCTTTGCATCTCTCGGACCCCGTGGATCAGAACGCAACAATATATATGATAAGAGTGAAATAATAAATTAGATAGA
>JAODPA010068418.1:0-10222 GCA_025585075.1 Nepenthes mirabilis | reverse complement strand
ATATTAAATATTGTTAGGTACATTTATGTGTTAGCATATTTTGTAATCGTGTCCTGTCAGTCATTGGCGAAGGTTTCATTATTCTGAAGATCTATATCAAATTCTCACCTGCTATTAAGTACCACCCGACTTCACGCCTGCCTCTTGCTTAAGGAGTGCTCAATTCCCATTTCCAGAGAGCATGTGCTCGCTGCATGCCTGAGGCACACTTGTGCCCCATTTCCAAAGAGCCCCAGCTCATTGTGCGCCTGCCCCGCGTTTGAGTTCCAGGGAGCATTCCAAATGAAACCCTAGGCATGCTTACCAAGCGCTCGAGCCATGCTTGAACTCTAGGGAGTACATTTCCAGATGGTCATATTTTTTAATCTAGTTTTTAACCATCTCTTCGTCTTATTCTTTTTACCCTACACTTTTGATGAGATTTTCGGACCGCCATTTTAGTGGAAAAAAGGCTTCACTTTTGTGTTTATAATTATTTCATTTGAGAAAATTTAGCCTTAGCTATTGTGCTTCCACTATAAGGTTTCTCATCTTATTTTGCTTCATTCGATACACCTCTTCCTGTCTGTTAACCTTCGTAGGTGATATTGGTGACATAAAAATTTAGATCCAGTGGTATATGGAGATTCGACGGTTCATGAAGGAAGATTGACAAGAAGACCAGAAGGCGTTCGATTCCGTTGTCACAGGCAAATCCAATGAATTTTTTAATGAGGGTCACAAGATGGGAGTAAATCAGTTATATTAGCACATCTGTATCACCGAATCTATAAGTTGATTTTTTTAGTACATATCTCTATTGACTGTTGAAATCCGAAGTGTTTTACTCGATAACCGTGATTATCGAGGTTTCTCTTCGCCATCAAAGTTTCGTCTTTGTTATTATTACTTTTATTTGTTTACTATTTATATCTAAATTAGAATATATTTTACTTGTATTATATATTCTTATATTTTATATTTCGTAAAAAGAAAATAGGGTTGAAATAAGTTGTGATTTGGAACGTCTAGTGCCTTTCAAATATGATTTATCATAATTAATATCTGATGAGGATGGTAGAAATGGGCCAGTTCAACATGAAGGTCCATGAACTAACAGTGGGTGTTTAGCCCCAGACCTAGGGACTTGTCAGTATTTCCATTGACCCGAACATTATCCCAACCGTCCCAAACAGTCCAAATTGACCTTAGCCTAATCAGGACAGCTCACAATTCTTTTTCCACACACTAAAATTACTTACCTTAGCTAGTTCGGCACCCCAAATATTGCCCCAAATTGTGATCTCTTCCGGAATGGCAACTCTAATTCAGTGAATCTCTCTTAATGGCAATTCCTATATCCACTGCATCTAGTATCTCTTTGAAGAAGGAATGAATCCTTCTGATTGGTCACAGTTGTCATAATCGACATCCACGATCCCTGTGACAACCTATCAAATTCGTGTAGATAGCTACGGGCTAACTTGGCGCCCAAGTAGGGTTGAACTACCTCAAAGGTTATAAATACCTCATCGCTCCCATGGGTAAGGATACAGCCAGACATACTAAAAAACTTACACTCAAGACCTCACAGAAGATAGCTCTCTACTCGAAGAGCCTCTGAAGAAATCCCTCGTAATTCTTACTCCCTTAATCTCAAAGTTGCTCCATATCGAACGCAACCTCTAAGTTAGACTCAAACCCCCACACCCTCATATCATTACGCATACTTCTCATCCATGCATCTTTCCATCTCTTTGAGGAAGATTACTGATTTGAGTATCGAAGGATAAATCGGGGAGTGAGTCCCATCAATCCCCTGACCTTTTATTCGTTCATTGTGTTGTATAGGACCTAGGTTATTAGAAATGAATATTGGACCTGCCTAAATTAAATCCAACCGAGGAAGACCAGGAGGCTATCTAATCCGTACAACAATTTGAATTCGGGACACATCATGGCGCCGTTTAAGGAAACAACTGAAAAGTCTTCCACCACAACTATCTACATCCCGGGCTCAAGCCAAGGCGACAGCTACAGACATCATCCCCATGGAAATGACCCATTGGGTAGCCATACGAACGGATGACCGGCCCCAAGGGTATAAGCACTCGCCACTTAACTGGGTGCCCTGATCCTGTTAACCTCCAGTCCGTCTACATCTGTTCGAGGATGCAACACTAGGTGCTCCATCCTCTAACTTCGAGTTCGTCTGCACCCGTCTGAAGGTGCAATGCTAGGGGCTCCATCTTTCAGTTTCAAGATGATCGAGGAAAATCGGTATCCTCAGAAGATCCAATGGCTTGATGACCTTAGGGTCTAGGTGACCCCAAGTGACAGTGCCTGAGCATGACTGAAGGGCCGACAAAGCCGCAAGGCGACAATAGGCCCCTTGCCGTAGAAAAGCTCCATGAAGCATTGGCGGCCATCCCAAACATGAAGTCTTCATTCGGCATTCAGCCTGGGTTAATCTTGGGCCCTACAGGGCTCCTTGGACTACGCTGGCACTCAACTGGTAGTGGGTAGCAGGATGGAACACCCCTGGGTGAGGTAAAGTCAGCAACCTCGTATATGGCATTTCATGCCAAAAGAAGCCGCTCGTGCACCAAATGAGGCTCTTTTCAGAACCTCTAGATAGCAAGTCGATAGTTGGAGTCCCGCCTCTAGGATCTATCTGTCGAGCGGCCACTCGCTGAGTAGGGAGCCAGCCAATGGGACCAAAGCAAGGTGCCCTTTAATGCCTATAGGCCAGGCAGCGAAAAGCAACTCGGCTGTAGACCTGATCATGGTTGCACTCCACCTTGCCTATAGTGGCCGGCCAAGCCACGGGAGCTCATCTATCCAAGCTACCACCCACCGTTCCTAGGTCAAAAAGGGGCCTACGCACTCCGCCATCAATCCCCACAAGTAGGTAGTAGATATCCTGTTCAGATGGGTCAACGAGAGGAAGGTGTATCAGTATGTCTAGGTGAGCATGGTCCTTAGAGTGTAAAGGCCGCGAGTAGAGACCCCCGATTGGATATCCGGTTGATGGGGATCGTGTCGAGCCTCGACAATCCTTTGCAGCAAGATAAAGCGCACCCTTGAAACAAAAAGCCAGTCTTAAAGACGCAGAGCTCTCCGGCCTATAGGGGCTTTGAACGACTCCGTTGTGAACTCAGGTATGTCCCGCATGGCATCAGGCTTGAGGTACTCTAGACCTCCATGCATTTGAGCAGTGCCTGGGGACTCTTTCTGTTAGGGATTCGACGACAGCTCAAATGGACCGAGAGGAAAAGGGAACTTGACGACAAGAACAATCATAAAATAAAAAAGATAAGACGCCAGCAGTTTTATGTGGAAAATTCTTTTTTAAATAAGAGAAAAAAACTATGGAATGATGCATCCAAAACATCCGCTATGCAAAAAACAGTTACACAAACCCCAAACACAAGAATAATGACTCAATGCCTTCTATCAGACAAACCTAAGTAACAGTAAAGATGACAGGAGAGAGTAGAATATGATTGTAAAATATTCTTCGCACTTCGAGAACAACATGCAAGAGTTCTCACATTTTTACACAAAAGTGCTATGGAACCAATAGCCGGACATCCTTTGGCCTCAGTAGTCCGGATGCCCTTCAGACTCGGCAGTCCAGTCACCCTGACTCGACAATCCTGATGTCCTTTGGCCTCAACAGTCTAGATGCCCTTCGGACTCGTCAGTCCGGCCACAATGACTTGGCAATTCAAACATCCTTCGGTCACAACAGTCCAGTCGCTCTTCGGACTCGATAGTTTAGTCGTCATTCGGACTCGGCAGTCTAGTTACCCTAACCTAGCAGTCTAGACATCCTTCGACCTCAATAGTCCGATTGCCCCTCGGACTCGACAATCCGGTTACTCTAACTTGGCAGTCTGATCGTCTGTTGACCTCAACAGTTTAGTCACCCTTTAGATTCGGTTGTTCGGTCACCTTGACTCGGCAATCCAGCCGTTCTTTGGACTTGGCAGTCTGGTCGTCTATGGCTTCGACACCCCGGTTGCCCCTTGGACTCGGTATCTTGGTTGCCCCTCGATCCTCGCACAAACCTTGTGCAACATTTCAATGACCTTTCTTTTGTTGAAAACACCCACAAACTGAGTCACCAAAACCCAACACTTTTCCCTTACTTGCAATCTCAACACTCCTAAAAGAAGGAGCCGGAGGAAGAGACCATTCGCCAAGGAAAATCTTATCCACATGATGACCTCAATATTTGGGAGGATCTGAACGATAGGGCCCATTCTCGGTGGAAACATTGACCAGGTGCCGAAATGCACGACAAAAGCCTAGTGCGGTGACACCCTCGCTATTCTCAAGATGATCGGCAACATTACGCCTGTTAAGAAGACTCCTACAGTGACGATAGGCATCCAATCGTCCCTTGCATCCAACCGTCCCGTGGGGGCAAGATGATCGACCCGAAGAGGCCTCCAGAGTGTTTAGCCTTCTACTCGCAAGTGATCTCGTCAGAGTAAGAGGCCTAACTTGGTGGCTTGGTAAGGTTGATCCCGTGAGAGTGCCTTGCATCAGCCCCATGCAGAATAGCAGATCCTCCAAAAGTTGTCACTATACTCACGATGGGGCTTGATGTGCTTGCCTAATTACCAGTCACTCCAACCAAAAATGTCCACATGGTGACGACCTCTCATCGGTAGCTATGCTAACAACTGGCCTCATGGCTTGTAGACACTCGGAATACGGATTAGCACCCCTTTTTGAACTACATACATCCGTCCGAAGATGCTATGTTGGGGACTCCACCCTTCGACACCCCATCAAATCGGTACCGACCAACATCTGCAAAAGAGCCAATGGCCTGATGACCTCGTTGCCTGGGCGGCCACGGGTGACAGGGCCTAGCACCGATTGGAAGACCAATAGAGTCATAAGGTGTGAAATAAAAGCCCAGAGCCACATGGCCCATGCCATTCTCACAACGACGAGGACCTCCTACTTGAGAAGGAACTCCACAGCCTTAGAAAGCACTTTGCCGACCTAGCCAGGTAATCGTTCAGAACGAAGACTCAGTCATCTCCATCTCCTTGCTGCATCTAGGAACGACACTTGGAGTCCCTCAATCAAAGTTCTAATCTGGTTTTCTGCCTAGATCACTTTTGCACTTTGCTGGGCTCCCCTGGCATCGTAAGTTCTCAGTGCGGTGTTGGAGGTTGTCTCGAATGCCCATAGGGAGGGCGAAGCCCTCGGCCCCCTTTGCCTGTGGTATTCCATACCAGAAGACACTTCCCTCTTGACAACCGAAGTTCACCCCCAGAACCCGCAGGTCGCGTATTGGTAATGAAGGCAACCTGGTCCCAAGGGCATAATGCACAATCCACAACAAATACCAACAACGATTCCATGCCAAACTTAGGAAAGTCTTGCATATATCATGGTAATTGTTTGAATTATATTCTAATTAATAAAATAACTATTTGTTTATTGTCTATCAGCTCATACTAATGCTTGTATAAAATTGCATAAAATCAGATGACCTAAATTGCTCCTAAGTTGGGTGAATTCTCATTCACTTGTTACCAAACCTTAGTCCCAAACAGAGCAGCCCAGAGACGGTCGAATTCAAACCTCAATCTCAAACTGAGCAGGCCAGAGATGGTCGAATTTAAATCTCAATCTCATATCGAGTGGCCAGCATGCGGTTGAATTTGAACCTTGATGCTGTCACCGAGTGACCCATGCACAGTCGAACTCAAAACCTTATGGGACTTTTCAATATGTGTGCGACAACTCACTCCTGAAGGGATGAGCACTATCAGTCAACGATGGTCAGCGGGTTAGGACCAAACGTATGAAATCCATGACATCGTCTGATAGGATTGAGTGCCAATAGGTATATGCGAGTGACGGCTTAGGCTTGCAAAACCCCACCAACGATGACAAAAGCTCATCCTTTGATAGGATGAGCGGCCCATGCACAGTCAAACTCAAAACTTTAGGAGGGTTTTCAGCATGCATGCGACAACTCTCTCCTGAAGAGATGAGCACCATTAGTTTACAATGGTCGGTGGGCTTAGACTAGACACATAAAAGTCACAACGTTCTCTAATAGGACCGAGCGCTGATACCATGTGGGCGACAGCATAGGCTAATAAAAGCCCGGCAATGATAGCCTCAAAACTTAGTCGACAACTACCTTTTCTCAACGCTGTGACCTCCTCTTGGTAGGGGCAAGTGCGATTAGCCAAACTCATTTGTCAAAGCCCGACAACAATAGCTGCGAGACTTAGACGACAGCCGTGTCTCCTCAGTGCCGTGACTTTTCTTCACAGGAATAAGCACAACTTGACTCGAGTGACCAACCAAACTAGGTGACGGTGGTAACCCTACTTAGCCGGCCAAGTAGATCATCCTAGTCCACAACCTCCTCTCGGTAGCAGCTAGTGCCACCAAGGCAACAATGGTGCCAGCCAACAAACAAAACAGGCATTGGATAAGAGAACTCAGTGCACAAGGAAAGCACAACAGTAATATTCAATATAGTTTGATTAAAAGTCATGGTGTACGTCAAAAGCGTCCAGTGGCCTCAAAACAAAACAATAATCCAAAGGAGTTATGTATGTCTACAAGCCAGCTGGAGTGGACGCCTGTGTCTGGGGACCCCCTCAAGAGTGCGGTCCTTCCGCTGGGAAGCCGATGAGGTCCTTTCGGCACCCAGCTTCAACATTTCTCTGAACAAGATAACCAATGGAAAAATCTAGAGCCACCAGAGAGACTATCTGTCTGCAGAAAAGGATGCCCTCCTGAAATCGTTTCTCTAGCAGTGAGACCATCTCCTCCAGACAAAGCCTGGATATCAGCTACCTCTCCCACTTGGCACACACGCCCATCAAGTCGGTGAGCCACTACCGACTCTCCCGGAGCCCCTCCTAGAGTGAGGCAATCCAAGCTAGAGACTGGGCATGGGCATCAAAGAACCCTTGTGCTCTTGTAACAGATTTAGACAGAACCTGTTCAGGGTAGTTGGCTCGATCTTACCTTCGAAGCACTTCGCTGACAGCAACATTGACCTTCCACTCTATATCCTCTTTGTCAACGCACTCCCATAGGAGGCAATCTACCTCGTGCTCTAGGAAGTGCACATCCTTCTCCAACTTGTGGAGTGCTCTGTGCAACAACCAAGAGAAGGGAAAAGGAATACTCAAGCAAAATAGCCGCCGAAAAGCATGACTGCGAAGGGTAAGAGTTTGAAAAATTCTACATCGCGGATTAGGGGGTGAAAAGATCCGATAGACTCGAGGCTAGGAGGCCCCCTTAGAACCTCCTGACGCTTCGGAGCGGGAGCACCAAGGTGGTGCTCTCCACCGCCCGCAACGGTGCTCTCTAAGGTGGCTACTCCCATCTCTCTTGTCATTTATTTGTTGCCACTATTCTCCTTTGTTAAAGGCCCGAAGGTAGAGGAGGATGGCACCTCCGATGAGGAGGCAACAAGAATGGGAATGTCGGCAGCATTATGAAGGACCATTTGAAAAAGTATCAAAAGAACGGCTGAGTGAAGCACAGAAAGCGTATGCATAAGGTGCAAAAACGGTAGGAGACACTACACGTAAATAGACAGAACCATTGCCTTAAACAACGTTGCAGCACAACTAAAAGATTGCATCACCATAATGGCGAATGATGCGTGTCCTCGCCCTAGCACTCCTCGACAAATTTGCCTGTAGGCACCATTATGATGGACGTTGCCTCGTATGCTCACTTAGCCCGCCATTAGTCATTGCAATTTGCCACTCTAGCCGACACGATGGCTGTCCATTGCTGGTCTCCAAAAGTGTCCATTTGCAATGATGCCGACACATAACTTTTCACAACTTGCAAAGTGACGGCATACAACCGTGACAGACTCGAAGCAAGGACGTTTGACCCCCTCCTTGACTGGGTGTAGGGTCAAGAGGCCGAACATCGACTGACTAAGACGTCAGTAAGCCAAATTGTTAGAACATCAAAGATCCAAGTGGCAAGAAGACGGGAGGTGACCTTGACAGGCTTGAGGTTGGGTAAACTGGCCACCTCCCCAAACAAGTGTTAGGTTGAGCGGCCGCGTGCCGACCCATCAGAAGATTGAGCCATCTATCGGTTAGCCGGTCAGCAGGCAACAATATTCAGAGGCATCCCCCGAAAAGAATCACAAGTGGACGGCAAGCGGCCTAGATAGCCTCGAGGCCAGGTTGACCAGCCCCTCCCTGATCGGGTGCTGGGTCGAGTGGCCATGCGTCAACCCACAAAAAGACTGGGATGTCTGAGGGCCAACTCGTCAGAATTTCAAAGATTCAAACCACAGTGGATGAAAAATCAAAGTACTCCAAGCATTCACAACATGCGAGAATATTGGGAACACACCATGAAGTCAAAGAATGCTTAGTAGTTCCATTCATCGATTTCCTTTACAAAGTATAAAGCCTCTAGGGACAGACGTACTACAAAGGCAAAGATAATGAAAAAAAAAAGAGTATGTGGAATGATAATCTAGTTGTAAAAACTCTGCTCAACTATATTGCAACAAATTCCCAAATAAGCAAGCAATAAGAGGAGCTCGAGTGAGAGACTGACGTGTACCCGACAGATAGTAAAACATGACTCGCAAGAATAGTAGTTTTTGAGGAGTCAGAATAGTAGCCTATTATGAAGATAGGCTATAACTCAGAGGGAGGTAAAGGAAAGGAAAGCTTCGCTCCGCAATAAGGAAGAAATGGGCTCCAGCTTGGGGTTTGGTGCCCACCCAACAAGCAGTAGGGCATGGTTTCAGGAGATAGTATTTCTTGAATGGTCAGAGAAATGGCCCATTCCGAAGGCAAGCCACCGCCCATAGGGGAGGCATGGCAAAAGGAAAGGGTCTCCCAACCTAGGAACAACGATAGGCTTAGCTTTGAAACGGACACAAAAATGGGTGACCAAAGTGGTTCCCCACATGAACAAGGATGACCAAAGCAAACCTCTCGTGCATCCCAGGATGATGCCTTCGAACATCGAAGATGAGCACCCTTCAATAATGATAGTAGGAAACTCAAGTTTCATATTGATTTTGGGTTTCCACACTACTTGACTAATGAAAGTGGGGTGTGATGCATGGCATAGTGAGCCCCTCAATTTATAGCATGTGGAAGGATTGACAAGTCATTAAATGCCAAAGATTCTTCATTCTAGTAAATCTGCAGAAAATCACCGACTGTAGAGGATCACACCAGAATCGACAATGTAAAGAATTAGGAGGTTGCCTAGGGAAGGGACGAAAGATGGAAAGGACAAACGATGTCCCATCAATGAACATACAAGAAGATAAAAATTTAAACCTCCCGACATGGGGGCTAGTGACGGGATGGAAGAAATAGGCCGGCCCAGCATGAAGGTCTACAGACTAATGGTGGATGTCCAGCCCGCAAGCCCAGGGACTAGTAAGCATTTCTATTGACCCAAACAACATTCCAGTAGGCTCGGACAACCCAAATTGACCTCGACCAAATTAGGGTGGCCCATAATCCTCTTCCTGCGAACTGAAATTACTTGCTTTAGCCGGCTTGGCACCCGAAATATTGCCCTTGATCACAATCTTTCTCGGAATGGCAATTCTAACTTAGCAGATCACTCATAATGACAACTCTCATATTCGCTGCATCTAGCATCTCCTCAAAGAAAAAAGAAATCCTCCTGATTGATCACGGTTGCCATAATCGGTACCCACGATCTCCATAACAGCCTACTAAATCCGCGCAGACAACTGTCAGCTAGCATGGTGCCCGAGCAGGGTTAAGCTATCTCAAAGGTTATAAATACTTCCTCGCTCCCATGGGTAAGGACACGGCCAGACACACTTAAAAACTTATACTCTAAAGCTCACAGAAGACAGCTTTTTGTTCGAAGAGCCTCCAAAGAAATCCCTCGCAATTATTACTTCCTCATTCTCAAAGTCTCTCCACATCGAGTGCAACTTCTAAATCAGACTCAAACCCCCACACCCTTTCATTATTATGCATAATTCTCATCTCTGCATCTTTTAATCTATTTGAGAAAGATTACTGACTTGAACGTTGAAGGATAAATTGAGGAGCGAGTCCTGTCAATTCTCTGACCTCTTATTCGTTCGTTATATTACGCAAGACCCAGGTTATTAGATATGGAGATCGGATCCGCCTGAGTTCGACCTAATTAAGAAAGATTAGGAGATTTGCTAATCCATATAACAATCCGAATCTATGACATATTA